>CACRXP010000011.1:2026277-2117778 GCA_902702965.1 Spirometra erinaceieuropaei
CCTCAGACGACTCCTTTCCATAAACGCCCAAACAGTAGGCATGTAGACTGCGCCTGGCAAATGTTGCAACCCTAGTTGCTCGTCTCAAATGATTTACGGCAGACAACGACGGGAAGTGAAATTGCCTTAGACCGATAAACACTGGGGATTATCCCCAGACGGATTCGTACTCTTGGCATGTTGGCTGTGCACCGAGAGTCTTCCCAGTCATTTAAGTGAATTCTGCTCGTAAACCATCGTTACTTAAATAGCGTATGTATGATTCCGTTAATTGTTTTGTCTCCTTATAAAGTCACTTATCATTTGCAGACGGCGTTAACAAAAACTAACTCCCTTAAACGTTTTCTGGAAATAAGACTTCCCTGGAAATTAACTCGTAAACGAGACTGGAGCGGTCACATCAGACTTATTCGTCCTCTGCAGCCAAGACTAGAACGATCCGAATTTGGAACACCTATTCATTTGGTCAGTGGGTTTCACTCTCCCTTGTTTGAGCCGAGTTTCGATCATCCACCTGCCACAGTCGATGCCGTTCGTCGGTGTGGCACCTTTCTGGGGAAGCTAGGGATGAACTACTGTGCCTTGCGGTTTCGAGCACCGCAAACGAAAGGTGGACTAGAGGTCCAGTTGGAGCGGCTTCAGTTCACTATCAACTGGGCTGAGATCCAAATCCTAGGTCTCCTAAGCTAGTCTTGAGGAGCGTCCAACTGCGAAGCCCAGTCTCGCTTGTTGAGAGTTCGATCATCGCATCGACAAAGTCCACCCTGTGTCCCGCGGAGCAGGCCTAGCACCTACAGCACTCTTTCCTTCTTCACCCGCTTTGTTTCAATGACAAGACATTGTTAAGGCGACCAGAGGTGGCTTCCAGCGAGATAGCTGGCAAAGCTAAAAAGCCCGTCTACGCGTGCCATACACAATCCGCCTCCATACAGTGCGTACCAGGTTTCCACAGAAAGGGATGCTCGGATCTCACGTTCCTGAGAGTGTCACTGATGCCACACTAGGAGGGATCCTCTGGGCCTGACTTGTTAGTGAACTCTCGCCAATATTTCATCACTAAGCGCCATCTGCGAGTGTTCAGATAGGGAGTTATCAAACGAAGTGGTCAAGTCAGATCAGTGAACTTCACGCCCACCCGTCTTAAGGCGCATTGTTGGAATATGCACAACAGATGCCTCTTGAGATAAAATCGCCTGTCAGCTCTCGTAAACATGCATGAATACAAGGGTAGTGTGCTCTCAGTAGGTTTTTTGAGACTCCGCTTGAAGCCTTCTTTTTCTGCGTTTTGTTCAAATTATTTTCTGCCCAGAAGCAAAAAGGGCACCCAGGGAATGGATGTTCTCCTATGGAAAGCATGAATCCAAATGAGGGCAGAAGTGATTGACGTAAAATGTTTTCGTGACGATTTTTCAGCGGCCACCCGTCGTTGCACAGTACGAATGCTAACGATGAACGATGCCAGATATCAGACTTCAAATCACACGATTTAAGGTCCTCGGCGGGAAGGAGAAGCTCATATAACATACTAGACGATTTATCGAAGCCGTTAGGGCGCTGTAAGAGGAAGCTATAAGGAAACGGAAAAATAACAGAAAACCAAAATAACAGGACAATAAAGCTGACAGGCAAACAGAAACAAATAACAACAGGTAAAGGGGGATATATATATATCACTTGAAGGGGGAATAGTTGCACGACATGATCTGGTTGTTTACGTAAGTCGGCTTGGCCCTGAGGATGCAAGCTGCTTCCGAACAATGCAAGCTCCGAGGATAGATACGCGACCGAAAGCTCGGAAAGCTAGGACCGGACCAATGGAGTGTTCGGTGCTTCTCGATGGAACAGCTTTTTTCACTCACCATTCGTTGCAATATTCGGCGACAGATGGCAGGTGAGGAGTCGTCACGAATTTTGTTGACGTCAGCAACTCCTAGCTATCCCCAAACGCCTGCTTTTTAAAGACTTATGCAAAGTTCCTGTGTTTTGTGCAAGTTGTTTTAAGGTGGATACATAAGGTTGCGAATCTGTTCTGCAAAGCAGAGTGTTTGAACTGGTAAAGAAATAATTTTGACAAGGCAATTCCGAAGTAAAGGGCTGGATGAAGAGTACTTCCCCCAACATAGATTAAAAAGACAGCGAAACGCAGGAAAACTGATAGCCGAGGTTCAAATGATTGATGGAGTGTTTCTTTTGCATTGGTGATCTTGTCATTTAGCAAAACTCGATACAAGTGGGTAACAAAGGCTTCTTGGGTATTTTTGATGGAAAATAGAATATTCTATGTGAAAATCTTCAGATTGAAAATGCCGAGAACGAGAAGAGAAACTTGGATGGCTATTTCCGGCTGGACTCCTAGCCGCTGTGTGGCTGCCTACGTACAGTAGGTGAACTAACTTATGAAATGCCACCGAAATTCCAAAATGCGTCTTCGTTTCGAAGTGATTAATTAAGTAGAGTTGTAAAACGAATCATCCTGCAGCACAATTCTACCTCGGGATACGCTTTCGGATGAACTTCTTTTCGGCTGCATTCACAAACTATACTTTGTAAAAAACGACTGCTAAAGTAGCATGATTTTTGCTCGTTTATTTTCGATGCCCTTAAAATTTAATTATATTTCATGGAAAGCATGCGTAAGAATACTCATTCCTCCGCTCATTCGGTAGACAATTACGTTTTCTTCCAATATTATACGCGAAAGGAGGGTATAATTCGGTTTCAAAAAACAGTCCTAATTTCCGAATAATTCTAAATCCGACCTGTCGTTACACATGTATTCAGTTTTTCCAAACTGCAAGTCGTATATTTTCTGTATACGGGTAACCATACGTTTCTCTACGATATTAAGAGGAGACTACATGGGGTTCATAAAATTTAGCATTGGATTTGAGCCGTATTGTTAACTTTACAAACCACACTGGCGAATGCAGAGACATGACGATTTATGAATGGCCATTTGACAGTATTAAGAAATCTCACAATTAGACCTTTTTAAAACCAAATTATATCCTTCCTTCGCGTGCAAAATTGGAAGAAGAGGTAAGTGGCTGCTGAATGAGCAAAAGAATGAATACTTTTATGCATTTTTTCTATGAAATATAATTGAAGTTTTAAGGGCGTTGAAAATAAAAGCGAAAACGTCATGCTACTTAAGCAGTCATTTTTTACACAGTGTAGTTTTTGCATGCAGCCGGAAGCAAGTTCATTTGAGAACCGGCATCGTAAGGTAACTGAAATATTATAGAATTATGTTTGCAGGTTGACAACTTTTGCAACCCTATTAAATAAATCTTTTCTAAACGAAAACGCATTTTGGAATTTCGGTTGACATTTGATGAGTTAGCCCACTTACTGTAGCTCAAGATCTAGCACAGTGGCTTAACAGGACAAATACGAGTGGATACTTAACAAAGCGCAAATAATTGATTTACTTTTTTGAGTTCGAATACATGTTACACACTTTAATTCTCTTCATCCTACTGTCCATCGGACGGTATACACTTCCCCCAACGGGTTTTCATATGTCCGAAGCACTTTTAATGTTTTTTTGAACTTGTGCTACTAATTGTTTCCAACGATGTTTTCTTTACCTCTTTTAGTTTCTAAGAACGTCTTCCCACTGGGATTTTCTTCATTCCTGAAAATAAGAGGTCACACGTAGCTAGGTCGGCCGAGTAGAGGCAAAAACCGCCTTAATGCCGTGTGGACAGTCACGTTAGCATCACGAAGCAACCGGTCACCCAACCGTCATAATCCAGGTCGCTTTTATTTTTCGCTTCAGAACTTGGAGATGGTAATGTTGGTTCACTGTCGTTCCACAAGTGACAAATCCAACATGAACAATTCCCTTTACGTCGGGAATTTTGATTTCCCTTAACGTGTGGGTTTAATAGAGCAATCGCTCTGTTCACACCGATGGCTTCTCTTGAAGGCCACCTCGCTAATCGAATAGGGAACATACCTTGTGAGAGAGGGCAGCGATGGTAACCAATTTACCTGAAGAAAATAGTCCCCATTTTAGGCGCCAACCCGTATGCCATTTGAGGCGCTCGGTAATCGCCCCCTTTACCCTAATCTGAGGTCTTTTATATCCAAGGCATTGCTAACTCTAATCGGTTTCGTAAACCAAGTCTGCAATGGAAAATCGCCATCCCTCAGGCACGGCAACGCGCAAAAGACAGCCTTCTTTCGAAAAGGAAACCTGTGTTCTCTTGGCTTTAGACAGCCTGTACTGCTACATTTTGCGCCTGCTAATTCCATTAGAGTTGATTAAGTCAGCGCCGTGGGATACTACCGACACTTGTTCTCTCCCTGCTAAACAAAGAGAATAAGTGCCATTAGCGGAATTGCTTTCGGTTATATATGTACGCTTGGAATTCGTCCTCCAACCTTATTCTTGACAAGTGAACTCCAGACGCACTTAGTGGACATTTGTATTCGAGAGGTGCGGCAAGAGAGGCTAAAGGACCACTTTCGGATAAGTTGACATTACCGGTCCCCACGGCCGGGCTTGAACGCATGTTCAGCGCGCCATCGGACACTCCACTCAAATGCTCTTACCTCTGAGCTCACGACAGCAGCGTTTCCCAGGGAGGGGGGCTCTAAAGCCACCATGTGGTTTTGCAGAATCCACTTATATCTCTGAGCCGACGTAGGCTGATACCTTCACGCTTTCATGGTCTAGAAAAAATTATTTATTACTGCTAATCCGTAATGGCAATGCGTAATGTGATGTCAGGCACTGATTCCAGAGCCAAAAAGGAGCTATTTATCGTAACTCCATTCTCCCGGCTCGTGCAAATTATTTAGCCACAAAACGGAACCTGCATCATTCCTTGTTTTCCATGGGTAGACGCAGGGTAGCTATCCCCTTGTCTGCCCGATGCTTTTTTACATTGCTGAATTTTGACAAGACAGTTTATAAAAATGGAGTTCCTAATCAATGAAACCCAGATACTCGAGAGCATCAGAAAACTGGTTTGATATAAGTAATAACGTAGTTTACTAGGAGAGAGAATATGGCTCTGATGAACCATAAGCCTGATCTATTTGTAGGTTTTACTAGTAGCTCGTGCTCCCTGAGCTTGAATGTTCCTCCCTCCGCTAACAGACATGCCTTTGATTTTCAACTGCATTGCCAGTTGCGAACTGCGAATATGAATATAAAATTGACCGACAATCATCCTTCCAACGATATTAATTCCTTTTCGCACTGATCAGAGAAACCACAAAAAGTCTTGACAACTAGAACTATTTGCAAAACTTTGAATAAAAATTGTGCTAAAGGATGATTTCAAGCAAATTTTCTCGAATCATGGTGTAGCAACGACCGCACAATCAACCACAGACGAAGTTGCGTAAGGCGTTCTAATGGCGTGATAAGACAATTGCAACTGAGGGTAAAAGAAGATTGTCGAATTACGATAACCTTGAAAAATACCTAGGCAACTTGGAAACCCGGATCCATTCGAAGAAAAGACTGGAGACTGGACTGCACTGAATCCGAATTATGATGAGCACTGTTATACGCAAAGAATGCCTAGGGGGCTGTCAACCGACCTGTCACGCCACTTGAATCAAGTCCACAGGCAGGCAAGAGATCAACATGGAATGTTAAAGAGAGATATAAAAATACATAGGCTTACTTTTGAAATTAGTGTGTCAAAATTTTCAACAAGAATATCTTCATTTACGTGACCGTGATAAAAACTAATTGTTACTGAGAAGTCAGTGGGGTTTGCATAGGCAATACTACTGAACGCTGGTGTGCCGATGAACGACAAGAGATATGCTGAAAGCCACGACGCACGGGGCGGAAAGACTTTGCAGACATTATATCAGGGTGAAAGAAATGGACGATTTCATCGAAAATTCGATCAGTTAATCGCTTGACCGCTGTAGAATGTCTTCATATTTTTATGTGGACTAAAAAGACATAAGCAAAACCAACAGCAAAAGAGAGCATTCGGAGTACTCGTCTTAAAATCAACATTTTTTTGAAGTAGAAGAGGAAAAATGGCCTGTGAATAGGGAAGTACGAAAGAAAGAATGCAGGCATCTACAGTAAACGGGCTAACTCATGAAACGTTAACCAAAATTCCGAGACGCGTTTTTGTTTCGAAAAGACTAATTAAGTAGGTTTGTAAAACCAATAATCAGACAGCATAATTCTACAATAATTCAGTTTCCTCAGGAAACCGGCTTTCAAATGAGCTTCCTTCCCGCTCTGTAAAAAATAACTACATATAAAGCATGCATTTTGCTCATTGATTTTCGATGCCCTAAAACATCAATTATAATTCATGGAAAACATGCATGAAAATGTTCATTCTTTTGCTGATATGGAAAAACATTACGCCATCTTATAATTGTATAATCGAAGGAGGAACGTAATTCGGATTTTAAAAAGTTTCCAATTGTGGACTTTTAAATACGGTGAAATGGCCGCTCATGAATCGTCATATCTCTGCATTTACCAATGTGGCTTGTAAAGTTAACAATATGGCTCAAATCCACTGCTTAATTTTATGAACACTATATGGTCCCCTTAGTACCTTAGAGAAATGTGTGGTTTTTCGTACGCAGGAAATATACGGCTTGTAGTTTTGAAACTCCAAATCCAAATGTGACGGTAGAGCGGATTAAAAATTATTCGGGAATAGGAAACCCTTATTAACACCGACTTATTCCCTTTCTTCGAGCCTAAAATTGGGAAAAGACATTTTCTAACGAATGAGCAAAAGAACAAATATCTTTTTGCATGTTTTCCATGAAATTTAATTGGATTTTTAGGGGCATCGAACATCCATTCGAAAAATGCATGCTACATGTGTGGTTATATTTTAAAGAGTATAGTTTTTGCATGCAGTCGGGGGAAGTTTATTCGAAAGGCTGCATCCTGAGGTAACTGAAATATTATAGAATTATTTTGCTGGCTGACTAATTTTACAACGTTGCTTAATAAATTTTTTCAAATCGGAAACTCATTACGGAATTTCGATGGACATTTCATGAGTTAGCCTACCTACCGTAAAGTATTTCCAAATTAGGGGTTGAGGTTTACGAAGGGAATGCAAACGCAACAGCAATTTTCATGAATTTTTTTGAAAATGACTGTAGTATGAAATGAGAATGAGAGTTTAGAGTAATGAGTGATATTAAGATACGACAAAGATGATACTCCATTTGGAAGAATGCCGAAAGATTCAGGAATAGGAGAGGGTCGCAATCGAAACACACACTGTACAGGTCTCCGGTCGATGAGTAAAAGACCATATCCCAAAGACCATGTAAAGACATGATCAAAGCCATTTTTCAAAAACTGGGGATGAGTTTGATTTTTTGATAGCGGGACCAAACAATCATATCATCAATCTACTCAACATATGGGCAGTCGCTATGCGATCGCAGTTCACCAGTTTGGAGCTAGAAGAGTTGAAGGAATAAAATGGAACCTTGAAGTGCCACACAGTAATGGAAAAGAGTAGTTGACTTCCGCCTGCCAGATTGGACAAATGGTGTCCGGAAGGCAAAGTAATCTCTAATCAAAGAAACAACCCCGACAGTGGAGCCGCATTCACATGTTCCTCTAAAGAGGAGATGCCGCGAGACTGTGCTGAAGGTAGAGGAGTAGTCGATAAATGCACATATGTACATAGGGCTAACTCAAGAAATCTCAGAAATTCCGAAATGCATTTTCGCTTCGAACTGATTAAGTAAGTAGGGTTGTAAAATCAACCATCATGCAGCATAATTCTATAATAATTCAGTTGCCCCAGCACTCAGGCTTTCGAACAAACTTTTTTCCGGCTGCATCTGTGAACCATAATCCGTGACAAATGACTACTTATGTAGCATGCATTTTTTTATCGGTTTTCGATGCCCCTAAAAATTAAATTATACTTCATGGAAAACATGCATAAAAGTGTTCATTCTTTTGCTCATTCGATAGAAAATTACGCCTTCTTTCAAATTTATACTCAAAGGACGTTTATACTTCGATTTTAAAAACGTTTCTCACTGTGGGACTTTTAAATACCGTGAAATGGCCGTTCATAGATCGTCATATCTCTGCATTTACCAATGTGGCTTGTAATGTTAACAATATGGCTCAAATCCACTGCTTAATTTTATGAACACTATATGGTCCGCTTTATTACCGTAGAGAAATGTATGGTTTTCCGTATGCAGAAAATATACGGCTTGTAGTTTTGAAACTCCAAATGCAAATGTGACGGTAGAGCCGATTCAAAATTATTTGGGAAAAGGAAATTTTTTTAAAACCGAATCATGTCCCTCCTTCGAGTATAAAATAAGAAGAAGACGTAATCGTCTAGCGAACCAGCAAAAGAATGAAAACTGCATGTTGTTCACGAAATATAATTGAATGTTTAAGTACATTGAAAATCAATGAGAAAAATCCCTGCTACTTAAGTAGTCATTTTTACAGAGTGTAGTTTTGCATGCGACCGGAAGGACGTTTATTCGAAAGCCGGCATCCTGAGGTGACTGAAATACTGTAGAATTATTTTGTAGACCAACTGGTTTTACAACTCTGTTTAATTAATCTTTTGGAAACGAAAACTCATTTGAGAATTTGGGGTGACATTTCATATGTTAGCCCACCTACTGTATAAAAGTATGTTTCGTTGGTCAGGGAGACGCTTAAGGTCCCTCCACATGCCATCAAAGAAACGAGAAAAAGGAGAGGTGGAAGAGGAGGAAATTTTCGTAAGACCCAACAACACTGATTGGTCTGAGCCAGGAAGCCGAACGCTAGTTTTAACATGAAAAAGCTTAAAGTGCCTAGTCAAGATGGGATTAAGGGGGTCGCCGTCACGAGCATTGAAGACAACGAGATCATCGAGGTCTAAAAGTGATGGAGTCGAAAAAACATGCCGCCTTCCCGCATACGCCGGCATTTATTCACCACATGCGGTGCGGACACAAATAGAGCAACTGTTACCGAAAAACCGAAGGGGTACTCTGGGCACCGGTGGTCGAACATACGGCCGCAGAAACAGTGAGGAATGATGTCAACTGTGAAGTTACGGCTCATTCGACAGGGCCCAGTCACAAATTCCGGCTGGAGAACGCCGAAATTCCCACGAGCTTGTTGAATCATGGTCCGCCCGCCTGCATTTCATCAATCACTGCAACGCACCCCTCCCTATTCTGTGCTAAAACTTTACCTGTGCAGATTAGGCAGTCGTGCGCGGGGCTCAAGGGAACACTACCCATAGCGGCGGTAGCTATGAGGCACACTAGAGACTAATTATCCTGCCCATCAATTACGCCGGTACCAAGACCGCGATCATTTAAGTCTGTGACGGTGACCGACCCGCCCCCATTATCGCATCAAGTATGCAAATCTGTGGACGGTGAGAAAATCATTCATTTTAGTAACTATGTGGCTACGTCGCGATTGCGTACTCTAAATACTGCCGTACCTGTGCATGCTACATTATTATCCGTTGTTGTGTCTAATGACGGGCTGAAGAGTGAAGTTCAAGCTTCGAGCAAATAAAGTTCTTATTTGAACGATCAAGGCCTCTTAGTTTCTGCCATTTTCATGAACTCATCCCTTCGCCTTTACAGATCTGCCTCTATTAAATGTTATTTTAGTTTTCGATGACCGTTATTTAGAGCGCTGAAATTATAGGCGGGGGTGTGGTTTATGGCCGGAGTTACTTACTCCGGGGAGCAAATGGGCAAAAAGAAAGTAACTGGCGATATTTTTTGTAAGTGTCAGAGGATGAACTAAAAAACCTCACGATTTCTGCTGCGTAAGAATGATCAAGATGCTTGAAAGTGGTCATAGGAGTAAAAATAAGACAGTGCGATGCTTTTTAGACAATACCTGCCAGGGGGCATTACATTCACTTACTATACTCACGAATTTTTTTAAATGGTGTTCCCTTTTAATTGGTTAAATTTTTCGATACCACAAAGTTCGTGGATGTTTAGCTCTTTTGCTCGACACGCGGCCACAAATCATACCCTTGCCGAATAGTAACCAATAGAACGCTGGCTCGAGGCTAAGCTGTCCTCAAAAGACCTGCGGTTCTGCAGGACTAACTGGCGACAAACAGTAAGACAGAAGTCTAACAGTAGTCCCCCCCTGCATATGTATGTACAGTAGGTGAAGTAACTCCTGAAATGCCAACCGAAATTCCGAAATGCGTTTTCGTTTCGAAAAAATTCATTAAGTCGAGCTTTTAAACTAGTCAGCATGCGACATAATTCCATACTATTTTAGTTATCTCAGGATGCCGGCTTTCGAATGAACTTCCTTCCGGCTGCATGCAAAAACTACTCTCTGTAAAAAATGACTACCTATATAGCATGAATTTTTCTCCTTGATTTTCGATGCCCCTAAAATCCCAATTATATTTCATGGAAAACATGCATAAAAATATTCAATTTTTCTCTCATTTGGTAGATAAGTACGTCTTCTTCTATTTGTTTACTCAAAGGAAGGGTATAATTTGGTTTTCAAAACTTTTTTCAATTCCCGAATAATTTTGAACTAACTCTACCGTTACACTTGGATTCAGGGTTTCAAATCTACAAGCCGTATATTTTCCGCGTATGGAAAACCACAACTTTATCTACGCTAATAAGGGGGACAATGTAGGGTTCATAAAATTCGGCAGCGGATTTGATCCATATTGTTAACCTTATAAGCCACATTGGTAAATGCAGAGCCATGAAGTTTTATGGACGGCCATTTCACGGTATTTAAAGTCCCACAATTAGAAACTTTTTAAAAGACGAATTATGTCCCTCTTTCGAGTATAAAATTAGAAGAAGAAGTAATTATCTACCGAATGAACAAGAGAATGAAAATCCTATGCATGTTTTCCATGAGATGCAATTGAACTTTTAGGGGCATCGAAAATCAGTAAGAAAAATACATGTTAATTAAGTAGTCATTTTTACAGCCTGCAGTTTTTGCATGCAGACTGAAGGAAGTTCATTCGAAAACCGGCATCCTGTGGTAACTGAAATGTTATGGAATTATGTTGCATACTGACTAGTTTTACGACCCTACTTCATTGATCTTTTCGAAACGAAAATGCATTTCGTAATATTGGTTGACATTTCATGAGTTGACCTACCTACTGTTTGTAGAATAGTATTACCGACAAAGACAAGGGGGACCGGAATGGCCATTTTTGGCTTATCAACCGTTGTCAGCCAGTCATACCCAACCCCGAAGTATGGAACAGGTGGGGCTCGATCCGCGACTTGTGGGTTAAAAGTCCAACGCCTTTAACCACTAAGCCACGGACTCATTGTCCTGTCGGCCATTCCAGTCTCCCTTGTCTTCGTCGGTAATACCACTGTGCCTATATCATGCGCCGCTGTGCGGCTGCTGGTTGGGCTCAAGAGAGAGCCCGTAAGGCACAAAGGAATGAGTGAGTTCCGTATAAAAGTTTGGCAAGCGCCCCTCTACCATTATATGTGTATTCATGGAGACTGCTTCAATAAACCGTCGTGCCACCCTTCCGGCAGCCTACCAAGCCCTCCGGAAGCAACTCATTGCAAGAGAAAGTAAGCGCACAGTTAGATCAAACGTAAATCCAAACGCGGGAGAACCTACGACGGATATGCACGGACTCGAAACCGATGAAGGTCCAGTCGTCAATTCTGCTGCGTCAACCACTACTCCGGCAGACGGGGAGAAACGCGGTCAGAGGGATGCAGTCAGGACTAACAAGCCAGGACGGCAGCTAAGGTCAACGCGGATATGGATGATGGTCACCAACGTTTAAACGTCGTCCCCTGACAAGAGACAGGCAGACTGACAGCAGTCACCCCCTCCTCGTCCTCTGCTCCGGCGACTACAGAGATGATCCCTGTGCGTATGCGGGTTATGGGGGCAAAAGCCGATTACTGACTACCTTCGTGTACACTTTCAAACTAAACCCGTATAATTAACGCAGTGTTAACGTGGCTGTCATTCCCCTATAGAGACTACGTGACGTAACACTATACCCGCCTCCGACGATGGAATTTTACCTGCTTTCGAAACGTCAGAAAAATAGACCTATGATTTCCGTGATCGCCTCTTCTTCTCATGTATGTACGTGCACCTTTACCATAGTTCATATACAGTATGGAAAGATGTGGTTATGTAGCCGCACCTGATGGACACAGTACTGTTGAACTTCATAGTTATTTTGAGTTGGTGTGAGTACGTTGGCATGGTGTTGCTGTGCGCTGCGGTGTGTGTTCTGGGAGCGGCCTTATTTCTATGTTGCCGTGTCTACCTTTTTCATCCCCATGCCGGTGGTACTTCTCAACTTTCGGCGTATCGTCCCCTTCTACCTTTCGCGTTGGATGTTTCAGGATTAGGGTTTAGGGCTGCGGTTAAGGGTTGGAGTTAGGGTTAATGGGTTAGGGCTTATGGTTGGGGATAGGGGATAGGGTTAGGGAGTTAGGGTTTAGAGGTTGGGGTTAGGGATTATAGTTAGGATTTATGGTCAGGGGTTAGGGTTATGGGTTAGAGTTAGGGTAAGGCTTAGGGATCAGGGTTAGGGCTTAGGGCAATTATTTCTCAACCACTCAAAGTACAACTGCGCATTTCCCATGGCTGTATTTTGCACACACTTACTTGACCTCATCACCTGTTCGTTCAGCGGCCCCACCTGAAAAACTCATATTGCCATCTGTCCCGTATTACAGGTGGCTGGGTTTTGTTTACCTCAGGCGTGTCTACATAACCACATCTGACCGGTAACCTTAATCATGATATATGCCTAATCTACATAAAAATCGCTGGCCAGTCGGCAACCAGTCCGAACGACTCCACCAATATGCCAAATTAATAAATGAAAATACAAAATAAATATTCCAAGTATAAAGTCGTTGATGAGAAAGGACAATATTTTCTTAGAAAATTGCCAATTAAGAGTCAGGTCAACAGACACGTATTTTACGTTTTTTATCATCAGACCCCACACTTACACAAAAAATGAAAATAGGAGACGTTGACAGGGTTTATACGTGCTTCGGGGCTATTGTCACTCACTGTTCACACGCCACCCACATTAAGAGGTCTGCATGTTGTGGTCGATGGGGCAAGTGGGGGGGGGGGGGCACAGGCTGTGGGTGGGTTTGTAAGTCGAGTACGTGAAGTACAGATTACTGTCATCAGGGGTCGTGCAATCCTAATCTGAGGTCGGCGTTGGCTGTGGAAGACAAGGCGCCTTTTTCAACGTCTTCTGACAACGAAGCATTGGGTTTTCTAGCCGTATAACCACTACCTCGGCTGTAGGTAGCACCTGTTGGTGTAGGCCTTTGAAGAAGTTTGTTGGTGCCCGGTAAATAACCTGAAAGGCTACGTTGGCATCGACTCAGTGGTTCGTAACGACCAGATGTGCGAGAATATAACTTACAATCGATCTTCATTCGAAAAGCCAGTCAGTGACTGTTAAAGTTAAATAGAATGCGCAGGTGCAACTGCAAACGTACCATTTTGTGTATATTAAGAGAACGTTCCTTCCGTCAAATTTATTTACGTTTTATTACTGGTGGTTGTGTACGTTAAGTTTCAGATCGTCCTTGAAATATCAGTGAATGCTTTACGGCCTTCAGCGTTTCCGGTCGATTGTCCATAAAAATAGACTTTTCGTCATGTATTTATCAAAACCTCAATAATAAGATACATCTTGAAAGTCTTTACCTAGTTGGCGAGATCTTAGACAACCCTTTTTATTTAGATGGCGGTTTAGACCACATTTAAAACTCACCCAAATACATCATCACATTGTCGAAAGAAGTGAACACCGGCAGCAAACCTAAATGACGAATGTTCTTCCTAACAATTAAAAATCTTTTTTTAATAAGTAACCTGTTTATAAGGTGATCTACAGTAGGTGGGCTAACACATGAAATGTCAACCGAAATTCCAAAGTACGTTCTCGCTTCGAAAAGATTAATTAAGTAGGGTTGTAAAACTAGTCAGCTTGCAACATAATTCTATAATATTTCAGTTACGTCCGGAAGCCGGCTTTCGAATGAACTTCCTTCCTGCTGCATGCAAAACTACACTCTGTAAAAAACGACTATTTAAGTAGAAGGATTTTTTGTCATTGATTTTCGATGCCCCTAAAAGTCCAATTATATTTCATGGAAAACATATATTGAAATATTTATTCTTTCGCTCATTCGGTAGCATACTACATCTTCTTCCAATCTTATACTCGAAGGAAGGGTAAAATTCGGTTTTAAAAAATTTTCTTATTGTGGGACTTTTAAATACTGTGAAATGGCCGTTTATATATCGTCATATCTCTGCATTTACCAATGTGACTTGTAAAGTTGCAATATGGTTCAAATCCACTAGTAAATTTGATGAAATTAAAAATTAAAAATTAATCAGCATACAGCAGTATTCCATTGGCAATACAGTTAGCTCAGGATGCCGACTTTCGAAAGAACTTCCTATCGTCTGCATGGAAAACCAATGCTCTGTGAAAATTACTACTTAAGTAGTATGTATTTCCTCGATTGATTTTCGATGTCCTTAAAAGTTCAGTTATATTTTATAGAATGCATGCATAAAAATGTTCTTTCTTTTGATCATTCGGTAGGAACTTTCATCTTTTTACAATTTTATGCTTGAAGGAAAGGTATAATTCGGTTTTCAAAGACTTTTCGAATTCCCGAATAATTTTGAACGCGACCTGCCGTTGCACTTGCATTTAGGTTACCCAAACTTCAAAACGTATATTTTCCGGGTACGGAAAACCACACATTTCTCTACGGTATTAGGAGGAAATTATATGGGGTTCATAAAATTAAGCAGTGGATTTGAGCCACATTGTTAAATGCAGAGATATGACGGTTTATGAACGGCTATTTCACGGTATTAAAATCCTCAAAATTAGAAATATTTTAAACCAAATATATCCTTTCTTTGAGTACAATCTTGGAAGAAGACGTCATTTTCTACCGAATGAGTAAGAAAATTAATATTTTTATGCATGTTCTCTATGAAATATAATTGACTTTCTAAGGGTATCGAAATTCAAGGAGGAAAATGCATGCTACATACGTAGTCATTTTTTTATAGGGTATGGTTTTTGCATGCAGCCGGAAAGATGTTCGTTCAAAGTCGGCATTCTAAATGAGTCACCACTGCAGCAACGTCGATATTACACTGTAGCCTCGCCAGTGGAAAACAACCTGTTATTTATCGAATCTCACCGCAGTTACCCTGATTGGTTTTTATTGTACGAAAGTGCAATATTCTTCAGTGATTAAACAGTACTTAACCGATCAAACTTAAACTTCATTAACCCACGTAACTGTTCTCCTAGACACTGCAAAACAGGTAAACTTGCTAAACAGGTTCACACTGCAGACTGATTAACAGGTTTTGGTCCCTCTCGGACACTAACCTCAGCAAAATGCTTTATACTGGAGCTCGGAGAATCGTCTATGTGAAGAAAACGTGGTCTACTCAATACAAGAACTTTAACAGTTTTGCACTGTTTCGCCAGGAACGGAGTTTGCACCTTGCAACTGCCGACTGTTTTGTTGCTGCTTTTAACCCTGACCATAGACTCCTGCGTGGGTTCAAAAGCCCGGGCAAATCGAGAAGTGCTCCTGCTGCTCGATCAGCTTTTATCTTCCTCATTTACCCCGTTTTTTACACGAAGAATTAGAAAATTCTGTACGACGCATGACACCGAAAAGGGGTTTTGTAGGAATCAGAAGTTGTTTTGTGAGAAAGGGTAACCAGAAGGATTTGTTACAAGGAATATTATCGAGGGACCAACAAGACCCAGCACGAAAAAAACAGTTTATCTGCGGATAGGCGAGTTCCGGGAAGCAGTTCAGAAGAAGATATGATCAATGAAACAGGAAATAAACGGGCCTGACCTTTCGGATTCTCACACGAACCCGTCATCAGAGATAGTCACAAGAAAGGGTAGTAGAGGCACATGGCATGCAGTATTTATAGGACGCAGTCGTCCGGATACTACATGCCTACGATGAAAAGCAGCACTCGAGCTCATCGCTGGAGGTTGTACGGGCTGGTCGGCCCGTACCTGAGTCGTTAATTGTTGTGATTTTATTGCCGTTGTTGATCCTGAGAGCGATGTTTACTTGGACATTTGGCTCACTGTCACCAGAATCGGCAACAGTGATGCAATCACGGCAGTGGACGACCCAGATATGGGCCGACAAGCCATCATCGGTTCTCCCGCGATGAGCGCGAGTGCTGCTAATCACTGTGCGCATGTGGTTCCCGAGTAACCGCGTCCAGTAAATACTGCACTCCCTGTGCCTCTAGCACTCTTTTCAGCGACTGTCCCTGGTGATGGGTTTGAGTGAAATTCCGAAACGTCGGGTCAGCAAAGTTCTTGTTCCAGCGACAGCATCTTTTTTTTTCTGAAAAGCCTGTTCGCCAAGTTTTTCCCTCAAGAGAACGAACTCAATAAACTTCTGAGAAGGTGCCCCCATCAGGGTGTTTCACAAATCTTCCCTAGCAATCGAAGTCCCGGTATTTTCCTCTACACAGGGAAGCTAACGACAGTAGTCAGCTCAGATAACCTGTAAGTGGATTTATGGGTTCGCTTACTTTTATAGAGCAAGTCACAATAGTTGCATGGGTTTTTGCCTATCCAGAAGGTGCAGGAACACCTCTTTTCATGGCTAAGGCGGGGGGGGGGGCAAACCTAGGAACGTAGGCAGCGCCATCCTCGTATAAATGGTTGATCTATTGCGGGCATCAGACGGACCCACATGGAGCCTTTTAAGTGATCCACAAGGTCCTACCAACTTACCAAAAATCAATAACAAAAGCAATTGTAATCAGGTTACACAATCCGGTTCTCTAGGCACATGACAAGTTTGTGCAGACCCCGTAGTAGCCATGGCCAGCAGTCATTTAATGGCCTAACTGCAGGCGAGTTCTCACGTTCGATTCCAATGACACTGTTCATACCAATCCTCTCCCCACCACACATTACCCGTCCATAGCTGACCAGGGGATACTGGCAGTCTGTACCTGAATCTCTCATATTCCCCACATCCCACCCCGCGTGGACACTCGCCTCCGCTATTTACCCGCGTGCTCTAGTTAACTTCGTTGCCATAAAAATGGGCTGGCCTGAGTAAACCTATGCTTCCCTAACAACCTTCTGAAAATCGAGGTTGTCAGATGAAACCTCCAGAATTCTATTTGAAAGCAGCAGCAAGACTTAATGGATTTGATGGTAGTTATTAAGTGCTTGAGTTGTGACGCTTTCTGTTAGCTTCATTGGCGCTAGCCGAGAAGGCGTGGGCGCTATGGGAAGCCAAACGTGACTGTTCGCATGCTGACCTAACCCCATCCAATGAGCTTCTATCGGACCTTAAATTGTCTCAGAGTCGACACTTTAGAGACCTTATTTACGAGGAAGCCCCCAGCAGTCCAGATTGTTTATGGTTGACTGAGGTTTTTTTCGTACTGGTTCTACTCCTTTGCTCGTGCAAAATAAACCAGTACAGATACGACGAACATTAGTTGTGGTCTCCGCAGGCGAACACGGTAGAGGGCGACCAGAGCCCGACTGGTCCCCTGGTCGGTGAGGAAGAGGGTGATTCTGACGGTAGTCAGGGCTGCTCCCTGCCCCGACAGCTGCCTCGCATCGGGACAGCTGTTCAACAGAGCTTGCCAGTCTGCAGCTTATACTTCCTTGAGGACAGCTGCGCTTTATGGAAACAACTGTCAGAGGCGGGGCAAAATCTCCGACATTGTGCGCATCGGCTCCCCCGTCGTCCACTCCCTAGCTTGGAGTATTGAACGCTGCAATCTGAGGAAAGGGTCCCCGTCTGTTCTGGCTTTTCTGCCTCTCGCTCTACCTCACCTGTTGAGGGCGCGGGGTATAAACGCCAGTCTCCCTACGCCACAGTGACAACTAATGATAATGGTTGCGAAAATTACCATAGCAGTAATCAGAAGACGAGGTGGCAAGCATACATGGCTTTCGATAAATTCTCGTCGGGCCAATACAGTTATATGGGAACGAGGTAGAAGTAAAACATGTCAGCGATAACAGAAATCGATAAAAGTTCTCCTTAAAACACAGGCGAGGTGTGGGAATGTGGGGGAGGGGAGGGGGGGGGGTAATAGCAGTCAGTATCAGGGGCGGGGTGAGAGCGGAAGTGCGCGCGGAGAGTTGCAGCGTTAGTCGGCCCTCGACCACTGTAGGCGCGGAGCTTGAACGTGGTTCATCTGTGCGCATATGATGATGATTATTGATTGATGATGATTAATGATAAATCTTCTCAGTCTCGGAAGAACATTTCCTCTCACTTCCAAGGATAGAATAGTCACATTAGATCCAGAAAAAGACAGCAAAACTTCTCTAAACCACGCCTTACGTAAAAACAAAATTGGCATGTTCAGTCATTTTGCAATCCCTGGGAATTACGGGTCTAATGAGATGCAAGATTGTCTGTTGATATTATCACTGTTTTATGGCGAAAAATCTATTCAGACTTACGAATTAGAATGTTTAAAGAAAACTTTCTATTTTTCTGTATATAAAGGGACTATTATGTTTTCTCCTCACGCCAAGTAATGCCTTTCACCAGAACGCAATTTCCAGGCACACACGGATATTTTAGAATAGCCAAACGGCGGAACACACCTAGGACAATTTAATTGCCGAGTAATGCGTCACAATGTGGTTTTCCTTTACCAGATATGTAATTTAAGAACAAAATTGATACCATTTAGCTTACATGTGAACAATTTTAGCATTCACGTGGTCACTTGATGGAGTATTCATAATCACAGAATGAAGCCTAAAATCGAGCACAAATGGCGAAAATGACTTTAAAATGAAGATAGGCGTTTTTTCTCCGCGATTAAAGAATTTTTAACATTAAACGGGGGAGTACTCGAAAGAAACATTTATTATTTCTTCCTTAACATTATTTCAAAAATGGATGGATAACGTCGACACTTGCCTAGGAAACGCCTATGCATAGCGCCATTAAAAGAAAAGATCATTTAGAAAATATTTTTATTAGAAAAAGGACACATTCCTCGTAGGACTTTGTTGAGGATGTCCATTTTCTCTCCGACTGGATTTCCTGTTTAGGTGAGCTTATAAATTTGACCCAAACCATTGGCTGCAAAAAAGAAACGCTCGAGAACTCATTACTTTCGTCAATCCTTCAAAGACTAGTTGAAAACCATAAACGGCTCGCGGATATTTTATGGGCGTCTTGAAACTCAACAGATTCCACTTCCCTCAGCAAGTATGGAAAATAGCATATTTCTCCATTCGATTTTTTAACACCCGGTCCACGTCTCAGCGCCTGATTTTGTAAAGGCCTCATCTCCTCAACCTCTTCACCAGGAAATCCGAGAAAATATTCTTCGCCCTGGTTAAGCAAAAGTTGAGGGATGCAAAATGCAAAAATATTTTACCGAGTTTTTGCTTACCATATTTATAAACCCTGGTAAACATTAAGATGTTTACTGTTTGCAGTAGAACACATTACGCCAATTCTTGGAAGACGATTATTTGACCAATTATTTAAAAGCGTTTCTAAGCATTATTACGCTTATTTTGCCCCATATGTTCTTTGGGTTGTCTGTACAAGTATTAGGCATTTCCACACATTACTTTTATTTATTTGACAAAAATTCCACTTTTAGTATGTCTGTTTTCATCAAAAAACACTATTTATAACCAATACGATATTAATTTCAGCAGGGCTCTTATTTTTACATAAGTGAGAACTGTTCATTTTCTGCGTTGATAAGTTACCGAATTATTAGGAATTTTTCGAGAGCTGTATTATCTTCCAAAATGGCCTTTTGGTAGGACACGATGTGCACCCTGTACCTCCGCAAACTATCTTCCTAAATATTTTTGATGCATTAAAACGAACACTTAACTCAAATACGATATTTTCTTCTTTTTTATATTTAAGAATACCGCGTTTCATCCTACAAAAAGCCTTTAATTTTCGATGTGCACGAAATACAGTCGGCCTTGCTCCAGAGTTCAGAGGAGAATGTACAAATATTCGCATCCGAACCTTCTTTCTAACAGTTCTACATATAATGCTGACGCCTACGCACCTTATAACTTCCACATTGGATGTAACATTTATGCAAGGTCGACTCCTTACAGCGGATAATCTGACAAGTCATGGCTCCCTTGGTGATTTTTGAACTTTATGTTTCCTTGACCTCATGAAATGTTGGCCAAAATTCTGAAATGCGTTTTCGATCAGGAAGGATTACCTCGGTGGGGGTGTAATATTACGTAGCACATGGCACAATTCCATGACATTTCGGACTTGTCAGGATGTCGGCTTTTGGATGCACTTCTTTTTGACCTCCTAAAGAAGCCAAACCAAGTAAAAATTACTACTTAATTCGCGTAAATTTTCATATTATTTTTCGATGGTCCTATAAATCTACGTATGTGCTATAGAAAACATGCACGAAAATATGCTTTACTCGTTTAGTAGAACATCACACTGTCTTGACATCTTATACCCTAAGAAAGGTTATCTTTCGGTTTTGAGAAGTTTCTAATTATGGGATTTTTAAGACCGTGAGAAGCCCATACATACAGCAACGCATGTATCCGTTTAGTAATGCTCCTCATGAAATGTGCAATATCCCCATTTTCGCTGCGTTTCAGTGGCAGGCCTTAATGCGATCGCCCGGAGGCTGAAATCGGCCTAATTTATTACCACAGCTTTCGCGATTTTTTGCGTGTATCACCTGTTCTCTACTTTCTCACATCTTCCCCTATGTATTCCCATCCGTGATATTTGCAACCGAAGTCCCATGCTGAGTAAACCAATCACTTGTCTATGCTTTATTCTGTGCAGTGGAATTTTAACTGCCCAGTTCTTTGGTACCTGTAAGGTGGGTTTGTGCAGGAATCATCTTATGTTCCAGAATTCATCTTTTTTGCTGACACAACTGCGACAAATCGGACAAAGCGTCTAGGCAGCCATTTGTTCCGACCTCAAATCCCACCCACGCATGTGTTGGCTTCTCCACAGGAGTGACAAAAACGGTTCAAAACAAAAAATTCGGCACTTCACGACCGTTCAACCGTCGCAAGCGACGAATTACATCCGGTGTCCCACGAGGTGAACACAGAACCAGTGACTTGCGCAAGAATAAATTCGTAGTGGGGCCGACCTGTGCAGCGTCTACCTCACCCTCTCCTCTGGCACCCACCCCGATGCGATGGCAAGACAGTGTCAAGACGGCCAAAGGTGGGCGCTTATGCGGAGTTTGAAAAAGCCAGACAGTCGTTTTACACTTGCCATACAACGGCTCGAACGTCGTTGACGATGATGTCCACACTGTGTTCCACAGCAGGGTAGGAGCAGTGAACGATGCCCTGCCTGTGAATTAGTCTAAATCTTTAGTAGACTTTCGCAGGGCCTACCGCACTTTCCCCTCCTCCGCGTCGGGAGAGTCAAAAGGACCGAAGACGGTGGAGGACGCAGCTGGCTGGTATGGCTGGTCCCACAGCCCCTGGTCCACAACTTATTCCGAACAGGAATTTATATCATAAAAAAATTGGAATGTGGCACAGATGCTAACTGGTGCGACGTGAGCCTGCAACTGGACCTTCCACCACACCCCAGCGTTGGCGTCTGTTATGTTGCACATTCCGGATAACGCCGGCTGGACTCCGATCCAGACCCTGTATTGGTCCAGTGCATCAAGCACATGGATTTTTTTGGGGGGGCAAACTTCCTGACTCGCACTAAATGCGTCAGACTACAATATGTGCGACTCGAATCTCACGTTTGTGAGAGTGCCCCAGCAACTACAGTAGGTGGGCTAACTCATGAAATATCAACCGAAATTCCCAAATGCGTTTTTGTTTCGAAAAAAATAAATTAAGTAGCGTTGTAAAACTAGTCAGCCTGCAGCAGAATTCTATAATATTTCAGTAACCTCTGGATGCGGGCTTTCGAATGAACTTCCTTTCGTCTGCATACAAAAAACCGCACTCTGTAAAAAATGACTACTGAATTAGCATATTTTTTCTCATTGATTTTCGATGCTCCTAAAAGTTCAATTTCGTTTCATGGAAAGCACACGTAAAAATATTGATTCCTTTACTCATAGGGTAGATAATTACGTCTTCTTCCAATTTCATACTCGAAGGAGGGACATAAGTTGGTTTTAGAAAGTTAATAATCGTGGGACTTTTAAATACCGTGAATTTGCCGTTCATAAATTGTCATGTCTCTGCATTTACCAATGTTTCTTGTTAAGTTAACAATATGGATCAAATTCACTGATAAATTTTATGAACGCTGTATGGTCCCTTTTATTACCGTAGAAAAATATGTAAGTTTCCGTACGCAGAAAATTTACGACTTGTAATTTGGAGACCTTGAATACACGTTTGACGGTAGAGCGGGTATAAAATTATTCGCGAATTGGGAAAGTTTTCGAAAACCGAATTATCTCCTTCCTGCGAGTATTAGATTGGAAGAAAACGTAATTATCTATCGAATGAACGAAAGAATGATTATTTTATGCATTTTTTCCATGTACTATAATTTGATTTTTGGGGGCATCGAAAGTGAACGAGAAAAATTCATGCTACTTAATTAGTTTTTTGCAGGGTATAGTTTTCGCATGCATCCGGAAGGAAGTTCACTCGAAAGCCGGTATCCTGGTCTATCTGAAATATTATAGAATTATGCTGCAGGCTGAAAAGTCTGACAACCCTACTTATTTAATCTTTTTGAAACAAAAAGGCATTTCGGAATTTCGGTTGACATTTCATGAGTTAGCCGACCTACTTTATCTTAAAAAGAGATCGTGGCAACTTAGCCCTCGATCTCCCAAGTCCCGACTTAACGCGTGATGATGGACTCGAGCGCGTCAGACTTCTCGATGTGAGGAGTGCGTTGATTTGCCGCGAGGGGAATCCTGTTACGTTTGCTTCCCTCTCGCATGTACCGGTCGACCAGCCGAGCCTGTCAACCAGCTAGAATTGGAATTGAGCGCACTGACTGACGCGGCGTGAGGGTGTTAATTTAAGGCATGTCAGTCGCCTGTACGTCCCTGGTTATGGGCTCGCGCGAACTCAGTACAGTCCGATAAACGCGCGTCGTGAAACATTCCGACCTCATTTCGGTCCGACGTACAGCAGACCTTCAAACTCAAGAAACGCTGACCGAGATTCTGAGATGCATTTTCGACTCGAAAAGGTTACCTCAGTGGCGGGGTAATATTAATCCCCCTACAGCATAATTCCAAGGTATTTCAGTTACTTCGAGGCGCCAGCTTTTAAAAGAACTTCGTTTCGGCCGCCTTCACAAACTACGCTCTGTAAAAATGACTGCATAGGTGGTAAGATTTTTTCCCGTTAATTTTCTATGCACTTATGAATTCAGATATATTTAATATAAATCATACGCAAAATATTCCCTCTCCAACTCATTTGGCAGAAAATTACGTCTTCTTCCAATTTTATACTTGAAGAAAGAACATAATTTTTTTAAAAACCTTTCCAATTCCTGAATAGTTTTGAACCCGACCCCCTCCCCCTTACACACTCACTCAGGGTTTCCAAACTACAAGCTGTATATTTTCCGTGTGCGGAAAATCATGCATTCCTATATGTTATTAAGAGGAGATTGTGTGGGATTTGTAAATTTTTGCAGTGGATTTGCACCATATTGCAATTTTTACAAATAACATTAACAGATGCGACGACATGATGTTCTGCGTTTGTGCATTCCACGGTCTTAAAAAATCTCATAACTGGAATCTTTTTAAAACCGAATTATACCCTCCTCTCGAGTAAAGAATTTGAAGAAGACGTAATCGTCTACCAAATGAGCAAGAGAAGGAATATTTTGTGCATGGTTTCTGTCAAATATATTTGAATTCATAAGTGCATAGAAAATTAATGGGAAAAAATCATACAAACCAAGCAGCCATTTTTACAGGGTGTAGTTTGTGCATGCGGCTGAAAAGAAGTTCGTTTAAAAGCTGGCATCCCGAAGTAATTGGAATATCTTGGAATTATGCTGGAAGGTGATTAACATTACATCACCACTTAAGTAATCTTTTCGAGTCGAATTTGCATTTCAGAATTTCGGTCAACGTCTCAAGAGTTAGCACATCTACTTTATTACCAACGCAGTCCATTTTGGATGTCAAACAAAACATGCAATAGGTAACACGACGCATAAGACATGTGTAAATTCATAAAAATCTGCCAACCAATTGATAGCCAATCCAAACAAATCGACTATAACTCTTGGTCAATTATGGCTGACCTTCACTTCAATAAAAACACCGACAATTACCGAAAGCAACATAAGATTAGTCGAAAATAGTAGTTTTCTTATGAAAATTAGAGGTGTTTAAAACTTAAATATTCATATCTGAGGAGCAAACGCGATTTCTATGAGTGCTGAATGCCTGCCAATGCAAACAGCGGAGTACATAAAACAGTATAAACAGAAGAACGTTCAGGAAATAGCAGACCATTTCTTGTATAAATTCCTTAAGAATAAGCTTTCCATGCAGTTGACCAAACTGTTTTGCAAGGCCACATGTAGTGAGGGGGCCCGGTGACTTTTCAATCAGAACGCAATACGCCGAAGCAACCATAGGGATGCTACTTTTGTGTATCAAGAGAGTTTTCCTACCCCAAAAGACATTAGGGTTTTTTGCCAACGATGGAGTCCGCTGAACGTCTTTGCGTCCTTGAAATGTCGGCGAGGAGATTTCGGTTTTCAGTTTTCTCAGTCGATTTACCAAAGCGACCGATTCTATAATTTATATTTGTCAGAACCTTCAAAATTAGACAGTTCTTGAAGACTTATATCTAAATAGGGGGTTCTCAGACAAACTGTTTGTGCAAATGCCGTTTAGCTTTAAAAATGCAGATGCATTCAAACATGGGACCTAACTGTAGCAAAAGAACGGAGTTGCACTAGGGCTGAAGGCGAATATGCGTTCGGTCAACTGGAAAAGCTCAAATAAGTTATCTCTTTTTAAAGTATTTTTCTGGGGTATTTCGTTGATGGTTCCCCATGCTCTTTATCTTTCTGCCCGGCAAAATCAAGGAAAAGTTGGAACATCTTGCCCGCATGGGCACCGTCTAGGCAGATATCGATTATTTTCCCCTCCTAAATGACTGAATTAAGTTTTCATTTTATTTTAACCATTTTCATTATTTTTGCTTCACTTTGAACTTTGTTCTGCGTGCGAGTACTGCAATACCGCTCCAATGGATGACGCTGTGCTCGTTTGATTTTTAAAATGCATATGAGCAGAAAGAAGCCTGCGCAAAGATACCTTAACATATGGATAAAATTAAAATAACCCCCTGACTCTGGGTCTTTTTGTGGGTGTCCACAGGATATCGAAATGTGTTTGGAAATTACGAACCTGGTTAAAGACAAGACTGCTTATTGACGCTGTCCCATTCAGGGCATAAGTTCGCAGTAATTGCAGAATTCCCGTTTTTGGTTTTTTGATAATAGGGCGTTTTTCATCTCATATCTCGCCCAGTTTATGTGAATCGCAAAGTCGAATTTTAAGTTGACGGTCACAGTTTTGACCATTCCTTCCAGTTTTCATTAGTGTCCTCTGTTAAAAAGATTTAAACTAATGCGCAGATGTGGTCTGCAACAGTTATTAGCCTAGACAATTGTCCGACTATAAGACATCAATTAATTTCACTGCAATTACAAACTATTTCATCGACAAAATGACGTAAGAACGTAGTTTGCGTGAGAATAGGACTTTCTATTAAGCGTCAAGCCGGAGGGTAGTATGCAATAGATGACTTAACTCATGAAATGTTGAGATCGCTATTGGAGTTGGTGGTACGGCATGTATTTTATGTGGTTAGTTTTGTTTTTAAAATTAATTGGAATCCCAAAAAGCCTTTTTTTAAAGAGGAATCCGTGTTAGGTCTGTTTTATTGAAGGGAAACAGGTCAAGATTAGGTAAAATTTAATGTCGTCTGATATCCGCGCAGTCTTCTATGTTAATAAGTATCACCTATTAAAACCTCCTATTTGCATGCGTTACATTTCAAAGGAACTTTATATGAGCAAGATCGGTAGTACGACGCGAGGCCTAGGAAACTCCGCAGTTCCGTTTGGTTCGTCGGGGCCGGCCGCGTACGTATGTGTTTGATTCGGTCTGGCAGTGGTGATATACGACCGGGGGAAATAAGGTGGCCAAGAAACTGAACCTCGGAACGGAGGAAGAGGCATTTGGTGGGATTGAGGGTGAGGCCAGCTTCCTGGAGCCTCTCCAAAACCTCCCGTAAGTTTGAATTGTGTTCTTCTGTAGAACACCCGAATACGATGATGTTACCGAGATAGACGAGGCATTTATACTGGATGAGCTGGCGGAGTACACGGTATATTAAACGTTGGAAGATGGCTGTTGCATTGCAAAGCCCGAAAGGAAGCGTTTGGAACTCAAAAAAATCCCGGAGGACGGTGAAGGCCGTCTTGTGACGGTCGCTCGGGTGGATTTCCACTTGCCAGTAACCCGACTTGAGATCGAGGGTTGAGAACCAAGCAGCCTAACCTAGCGCATCTACCGTATCGTCTAACCTCGGCAACGGAAATGAATTTCTCACTGCCGCAAGCCTTGTTTTATGTCTGATGCCGAGTAATCATTAATTGTAGGCCATAGCTGCTGTCACCTAAAGATTCCGTTTCGATAGGGAAAACTATTGGAATGATAGGAGATCGCTGCGAGTAAAGCACTTAGAAATAACAGGGTCAAACTGTACCTGGTAGCCATCAACGAAAATTAGTGAATCCGCACACGTTATCCTATGGAAAATGATCCGACGTCTGTTGTCTATTTTTAAGGATGAAACTATTAGTGGAGACATTTTTACGGACATCCGTTGATAAAGCTGCGACAGTGCCCGTAGTACAGGCGAAGCGATAGCAACTACCTGCGATCCCCTTAATTTCTCATCTTCTGTGTTAACAATGGGACAACTAAACAAGCGACTATTTAGCCACATTTGCCGTCATTGCTTTCCGATAAACTTCAGTTCATAAAGTTCAATCTTCCCGGGTGCTTTCACCTCCACAATAAGCCAATTTTCTCATGATATGACGCTGAATTGACTTTTAAAGATTGCATTCCTGTCCTAGTGTTTAATGACATGCATATAATGCAAGCAGTGCATTTAGAATTCTCTTTATAGAAGGCAGAGCAGAGAGATTTAAACTTCCAAAGAACGGCATCTGTGACGTAATATGGAACCGAAGAGCGCGTTGGGACCCCCCGGGGTTTGGTTTGCGGATATGGCCATTGGACATGAAGTGCGTAGTAACGTACACAAAATGGTTCGACTGACGAGGTCTGCCAGTGTCCCATGAGGTGAACGGAGTTGTGACCTGCACGTGGATTTGTTAACAGTGAAGTAAATGTGCGATGCGTTTATTTTATTTCCTATCTTCCTTTGCTGACTGCGTTCCGATGGCGAGAAAAATTCAAAACGACCAAATCCTCCCATATGCGACCTCTTACACCGTGGGCTGAAACCTCGGACTACCAGATTCGTATAAGAAGCGCGTGAATCACCTGCCACTTTTAACATACCACACGAAAAGCTGGCGTTCCTTACCGCGGACCCCATCGGCGAAAGCTCTTACAGTGGACGTTGATACCTTCCTCGTACCTCGACTGATCACTCAAACAGATAATAAAGCATGGTAGAGAGGCGCTCGCCGATCGTTTATACGGAACTCACTTGTTCAGTATTGCCTTAGTACTATCTCTCGCGCCCAACCAGCAGCTGCACAGCGGCACGTGCTATAGGTAGAATGGCATCACCAACAAAGACAAGAGAGACTGCAATAGCTATTTCTGACTTATCAGCCGTCAACAGCCATGGTATCTACCCTATCTTCACCGATGAGATAACGAGTCAGTGGCTCAGTGGTTAGGGACGGTGGACTTCTAACCAACACATCGCGGGATCGATCTCTATGTGTTTCACACTTCAGGCTCGGTTATAACTGACTGATGACGGCTAATAAGCCAGAAATGGTTATGCCAGTCTCCCTTGTCTTCGTCAATGATGCCATTTTGCCTATATCATGCGCTGCCGTGCGGCTGCCGTTTTGGCTTGAGAGAGAGAAAGCCCTAAGGCAAAACGGGACGAGTGAATTAAGTAAAATCGATCGGTGAGCGTCCTCCTATCACGTGTGCATATACAATCATAGGAAATGTGTTCAACGATTAGGTTACGGGAACTGCTCGTCTCCTTGCATTTTGGAAAACAAAGTACAACAAAACCAGCAGGTCCTGTAACCCGACCGGTAAACATAGCCAATATTCTGACCGAAACCGATAGGATAACAAGCCCGTTTCTTAATAGTTAGAGAGCCGAACTTCCTTTCTACTCGAAATGGTTTTTACTTGATTTTTAGAAATCTCAGCTTCGTCCCACTGTTTTGCAACATTAACTTGATCCAGACATTGCAGTCGTAATTTTCTTTGTGGGAGGCAAAACAAGGCGTTAAAACTCCTGTGGAATGACCTTAATGAAATTGGCCGGAATCGAATCCTCCCGGGCTGGCTCGTGGTATGGCTCTCGGAAATGAAATGCGTAGTTTAACCGACAAGGTCCCTCACTGTCCCATCGGCTTGAAACAGTCGTTGCCTACGCGTGACTTTGTTTGCAGTGAAGCCGATTTACTTTGTGTCTGCTTGACTCTCATTCCCTTTCTACACCCACCGCGTTCTGATAGCAGAGGGAGGCCAAAACAACCGAAGGTTGACATGGATACAGTGACAGACAAAACCGGATAACACGTCTACGCGTGCCACACACGATCGAGTTCCTAACTCCACACGTGCCAGGCTGCAGTAAAGGGCCCGGATCTCATGGAGATACCATAAGGACTGAATAAAATGTGGGCTGCTTTTTCTGATCCTAATTCCAAGTGAGGGCTGACGTATTCCGTCAGTGAATATATTCGAAGCTACGACTGGTGGCACTTTCCAGTAATTTCATAAGGCATTTGGTTGACTAGGTCAATGAAGTGACCGCTGGATTTAAGCTGGATCAACTTCATACCCTCTTCCATCCTTGTCCAAGCCAGGCGGACTGGTGATGAGGGGACGGGGAGAGACGTATCGACAGCACTGCATTCCAAGAAGTGGCCGCGGGGCACCGGTTATCTGTGCTGAGGCAGACTTGCGCAGCATCTAGCACACCCTCTCCTCCTTCACTCACACTGCTGTGATGGTAAGGCGGTGCCAAGACGCCCCTGCAACGCCTGCCATATCATATGTTTTCTCCCAAGGCCTGTCACGCGCATATACGGTAGTAGTAGTAGTTAAGGGCCTACGCATACTCAGCTCTGGACGACTGGCGTACGTCATGTGACAGTATGGCCCCGATCTGATCCATCGCACCTGCTGTACGGCCGTTTTCGGTGTAGAGAAGGGGGAGGGAAGAGTGAGGAGCACGTACACTTGCGCACACGTATGTGCACATATCCCATATATGCGTGAACGTCACCAGGTAAAACGCAGTTCTTGCGGTTAAAGCTGGCAGTTATGACAGGATTTAAGAAATAAAGAAGCATTAGGTCCCTCTCACCCCCCCCCGCCCCGCCACTGAACCCACCATTCCTCCTGCATGCAACTTCTAAGCCCTCATGGACGGATATGTGTTTGCGCGCAGACTTATGTAATTGCAAGAAGCTGTTAAAGAAATATTCAGAATTCACGTTTGCAATGTTGTCTTCGGGTCAGAAAGCGCCCTGGTCTTGGTGACGGAAGGCACTGCCCTGAATAAACTTTCTATGAGCATCAATAGTAGTGAAAATTCGATTCCCAGGTGGCATATCAAAAGAAGTAGAGACGTTCACCAGCAGAACGCCTCCTTTTCTCTTTCCATGAGTATATGCATATTTCGCATTAATGTACATTCATGTGCATCTCTTTTGGGTTGGATCTTATTTCGTAGCCGTACCTGCGGTAGACAAGCCCCAGTCAAGCCCCTAGGCCTATCCCCAACCCCTAACCCTTGCTTTTAACAGATACGGCTACGAACTAAGATCTTGCCCTCTTTTTCGTTTGCTGCACGAGTGGTGTTGAATGCTACAGGGAAAAATATGAAAATATATTGCAACTCCTGACTCCTCAGGTATTTGAGTTAGAAATTGCAGTTCTATCTCTCTGTGGTGGGAGCGTGTTCACAATCAGCATGCGTGACATGCTAGTCTCGCTGCGCCTAGGGGCTGAACCTAGAGCCTCCGCAACAGTCGCGTGGTGGTGAAGAGTTACTTAGAAGGGGAAGTACCGGCAAAGTCGGGGAGGCTGGAATGGTTATTTCCTGTTTAGTAGCCCTCCTCAGCCAGCCTTGTCCAGTCCGGGTTCGCACTGACTGACTAACGAACGCGCCTACACCACAGTTACTATTCCCGACCGCCGCCCAGAGCACCACGGACACGAAGGTCATCGGTAGATAGGACAACTTAATGAATCTCGACAGTCAACGAACGCGGGCTCGGATCTCAATTCCTGAGAACCTGCGGCGGAGTAGGATTGACTGGCCACGACCAATAGCCATTCCAGTCCTCCTTGTTTTTGACGGCGCTCTTTCTTCTACCGTCTCCTGCCGATAGAATGGAACCTTGAAGAACACCGCATGACTCCATGGGGTCCACAATCTGCTGGGCCAGTTAGGCCGTTACCACCACAGAAGCAATGGAAACGGATTAGACAGTAGAAGAAGGATCTGGTTCAGTTGTGGGTATAGTAACTACGTCGGAGAGACTGGAAGACTGCTCCGGACGCGAATCGCCGAACACGCGGCAGCAGTGCAGAGGAATGACGACAACTGCCAGTTCGTGGCTCCCTCTACGAAACCTGGTCATCCATTCAAGTCCGATAAGGCGGAAGTCCTCGTGAGAGGGGATAATCACGTGAGATGCGAGTTGCTTGAGTCAAAGTTCACGGGACCCCAGTCTACCAACAAGCGCAACGAGATCCCCACTCCATATTCAGTGCTGAGGCATAGTCCGGTCAGAGTAATTAACCACTTGGGGAGATCACAGGTCGGTAGGCCAGATGTCCAAGCCATAATCACGCCAGCATCCAACACGGGTGATGATATTTCAGCAGTTAACAGCTTGAATGTCGGCCATCAAGCAATTAGCGCACCAGCGGGCAACACTTCTTAATGAAGGGGAGGGTGGTTAATTATCATTGGTATGTGGTGGCATGCCGACTGCATCCTATAAATACTGCACCTTCCTGTGCACGAAACATTCGTTTCCGCCATTGTCTCTAATGATGGGTTCAAATGAAAATCCGAAACGTTAGGGGAATAAAGCCCTTGTTCCAGCGATCGCTTCTAGTTCTTACCAGTTAAAGGGTACACAGTATCGTATCTGCGAAACAAAGGTTTTTAAACTTTCACTTTTATTTAAAGGGCACTCTCGTGCTGCTAAACAAACAAGAGGATCTTGTGAACATCGTCTCGTCCAACCACGGTCGGAAAATCTATTTACACCATCCAAATGACATCGAAGTTTTTAATAGAAAGCACACAGGATATTTTTCAATGTCCTACGATGTAAAAGCAAACAATCTGGTGCAGGGGTTAGGCTGTGGGAATAAAATCCTTTAATTTCCTTAAGCTCAAATGTAAATTCTTTCTGTTTTTGTAGTCCCTCTTCAGGGTAGTCAGGTTTTTCCTCATTAAACGCGGCCTGGCAAAACATGCTAGAGTATAAACTGCTTTCTATGGACGGTTTTGAATCTTTTTTGCCCATTATCCTCATCATTCACGAAGGTAACCACTGAACGGCCTAATTCAGTTCCCCCCTTCGAGTTTGGCAAAACTTAGCCCTTTTGCATTTTCTTCGACGAACGCACGCATACAAACGGGTTCTTTTTCACAAAAAAACAAGTCAACTTTATCGTAAAACAACTGTTACCTGGGAGTCGATGTAGTTTAAGAAAAATACCCTGCCGGGTTAAACATTGTTTTTAGGTGGTTGTCGAGGTCTGCGGTCCCACCGTCTGGTCTGGTCGTCGCCTTACTTTGTTTACTTCTTAGAACACCGCAGTCAATACCTTCATTCTGCACTATCTGCAGGGTTCCAAAGAAAACGGGGTTATTTAAATGCCAAATAGGTGTGACTTACCCGGAGCAAACACGTAAATCGCACATCTCACTGCCTGTTGACAGCACAGGTAGTGCCCGACGAAAGTCACGAAACGTTTGTCGTGGTTTTAAGATTTGCCATAGAATGAGGACTACTTAGCAGAGGTCGCAAAAGTAGTTAGCACGGACAATAGGTGAGATTAATTTGTTGCACAGTGGCCTACTATATTTGTTCCCGCCATCAACTGGGTTGACAGGTAAGGGCAGTGGATCAATGCATGGAAGAGGTATGGGACAGATTAATGAGCAAATTAACGGCAAATTAATGAGCTCCTGGCCAATAATAAAGTTGATAGGTTTGAGTGCACCATGACGAGCTGAGAGCCGGGGCCGCGAAGGTGGACAACCGAGAGAATAAATCGGTACCGCGGAGTAACTGGAGGGCCAAGGGCCAGCCTGGCGTTTCTAAAACAAACCGACACACAGTACTTGGGCTAACTCATGAAATGTCAACAGAAATTGGAGAAATGCGTTTCCGATTCGAAAAGATTAATTAACTAGGGTTGTAAAACCAATCATCGTACAGTATAATTCCAAAATATTTCAGTTACCCCAGGACGGCGGTTCTCGGAAAAACTTCCTTTTGGTTGCATGCAAAAACAGTACTCCGTAAAAAATGACTATTTACTTAGAATGAATTGTTTCATTGATTTTCGATACCTTTAAAAGTCCAATTATATTTCATGGAAAACATGCACAAAAATAGTCATTCTTCTGCTCATTCGGTAGGCGATTGAGTCTTCTTCTAACTTTATATTCGAAGGAGGGGCATAATTTAGTTTTAAAAAATTTCTAATTGTGAGATTTTTTAATACCGTGAAATGGCCCTTCATAAAACGTCATGTATCTGCTTTCTCCAATATGGCTTGTAAAGTTAACAATGTGGCTGAAATTTATTGCTTAATTGTAAGAATCCTAAATGATCAACCTTTATTACTGTGGAGAAATGTATGGTTTTCCGTACGCGGAAATTATACGGTTTGTTGTTTGGAAACCCTGAGTGCAAGTGTAATGGCAGGTCGGGTTCAAAATTATGAGGGAATTGGAAAAGTCTTATAAAATAAAATTATACCCTTCCTTCGAGTGTGAAATTAAAAGATGAGGTAATTTTCTGCTAAATGAACAGACGAATGAATATTTTTATGCATGTTTCCAGTAAATATAATTGATTCTTTAAGGACATCGAAAATCAATGAAAAAATGCATACTACTTAAATAGTCATTTTTACGAAGTATGATTTTCGGATGCAGCCAAAAAGACGTGTGTTCAAACGCCGGCGTCCTGGGGTAACTGAATTATTATATAATTGTGCTGCACGATGATTGGATTTAAAACCCTACTTAATTAATCTTTCGAAAGGGAAACGCATTTCGAAATTTCTGTTGAGATTTCATGAGCTAGTCCACTAACTGTATTTCATTCCAACGGATGTAAGATCCAAGCCGTCCCTTATGAGAGTGTGATAGGTGTGGTTCGTGCGAAGCCCGCGTAGATGGGCCGTCTGGCTGCGCCAACTACTGCGCTCGAGCCCATCTCCGGTTGACTTGATGTTTTAATACCATCGAAGATAAAGTGCAGTCAATGCTGCGTAAGTGTGCCTCACAACTGCCTAATTCACGCGCAAGTCTCCAGTGCCGCACTCAGTCCGTAGCACAGTTGCTGGAGGTCTTCGAGTATTTGTGACGGACATTTTTCCAGTCACCTAGGTGAACTAAAAATCGGACTACCTTCCTGTACAAGTGCTTTGCAATTTTTCGATACTTGCAGAAATTCGATAAGACTCATAAAAAATATTTGCAAAATATCATCATGCTCTTTACTTTTTCTGCATAACTAAAGGTTATAATTCACTTCCCAGGTGAAGTTCGACAAAACCTTTACTTTTAGTTTCGCTGGAAGACTTCGAAGTACATTTTGGATGTTTTGTGGATATCCTTCATATTTTTCTTCAATTTCACAGTAATAAGTCCCTTGACATCCAAGATATGCGCAGAGTCTTTTTACGTTGGAATCAGTACTGAAGAGCCTATGGGATAAGGCTGCGCGAAAAATCCCGCAAACGTGTCAAGAATCTCGCTCACCGTAAACTTCTAGGCAAACGGAAGTAAGGATTTTATGTCGTTTTAAATGCTCATTAAAAAGTACTTATTTCGACTCTAAATCTGTTTTTACATGTTTCAGTTATATGGTATTGTTTTTTATTCAAAAGCTCATATATCCTCATGAATTGGTGTTCGGGCACTTTTGAAATATTGTTGTGGGCATGAATTATGTTGTAGCCTTTTCAACAGCGTTAATGAACCTGGGAGCACTTGGCTACATAAATAATAACGACAATTGTCTAAGACTTCGGTGATACTAATTCGTGCGCCCCCCACCTCACGCAGAACACAGGCGACTTTGTATTCAATTCAAAAGAAGGAATCGTTGGCATCAAGGCTTGCGTCAGAATTAAGTTTAGGGTTCGGTTTAAGGTTAGCGTGGGGTTAGGTAAGGGTTAAGTTTAGAGTTAGGGCTAAGGCCAGCGTTGACATTTAGGCAAGGGTCGGCGGTCGAGTAAAGACACGGAAAATTGTAAGCTTATCGGAAGTTAGAGCACGGCCACCTCTCTTATAGGAGGGAGGTTAATATTCTCTGTCCTATTGAGAAAAACCCTATAAGTAATCTTTATGAAAACTGCTCTTAATTGCACACTGAACGAAGCTAGAAAATGCTCTCTGCCAAAGTATAAAATTTTATGAAGGCGTAACTTCCTATAGCATAATTTTGAGAAGTGTTTTCAGTCGTATCTTATTTCGTAGCCGCACCTGCAGTAGACAAGCCCCGGCTGCCCGCCACACGCGGCTGGTGGTAATAGGGGCTTTAAAACTAACCCTTAACGCTAACCCTCTAACTCAAACCAAAAACACCAACCCCTAACCCTCAACTCTATCCCTAGTCCCTAACTCCAACCCCTAACCCCAAACACTAACCTCGAACCCCTAACAGGTGCGGCTACTAAATAAGATCTTGCCGTTTTTGTCCTCGTGAGTTTTTTCATCTAACATTGTTCTAGCTTGAACACCAAAAAAAAATTTGAAAAATGCAATAATTCACTAGTCTCATATAACTTTGGGTAACATTCTAAAAGACAATATCGTATATAAGAAATTGCGTAAATGGTGATGAACAATTTCTTAGCATGCAGCATGGTCGCAAGGTGCTTCATTCCGCGGAGTACTGGCTTCCGCATCTCAGTTTTTCGGGTTGTCTGTAAAAGTCACACTTTTCAAAAAGACAACCAAAGTAGTGTGAATGTCGTCTGTTTGTTTTGGATGCCCCTACGAGTCCAAATATATTCTTTCTTACATTTAATTTCGAGCGATTTATGCACGTCGTTCTCAAATCTATGCTCGAACATGGTACAGCGTTCAGTTTTAAAACACGATTCTAATACCAAAGTAGTAGTCTTTGAATTTTTAGCAAACAATCACATTGTATACTTGTTATTTAATTAAAAGTGCACATTTATCTGTTATCAAAAGTTGCAGATTGCGCTTTTAAAATTATGTGGTAGACACGGACAGTTTTAAATGCCCCGGAGACGCATGTAGATACAATACCACTTGAGTAGACGTTTCGTGTGCTCAATTATAAACTTCCTAAGACAGAAAAATAAGCCTTCAATGAGTGTATAATTTGGGGAATGGGCCATTCGCTACAAAAAGAATATAAGAGAAACCTTTCGCCATAGAATGTGTTTGGATTTATAGGGACATCCAAAATAAATTGTCCCAATTCATGCCACTTTTGGCAAACATGACTTTTGCGGGTGGTTGAACGGCTGTGGAGGCAAAAGTCAGTATTTACGCGCTAATTAAATATTTTGGCATTATTCTGCACGCTACTCGGTGTTTCAACCCCTCCCACAATATAATATCTAGTCAGAATTATGGCCTTTTTTCAAATTCAGCCAATATTTAATGAATCTTGCTGTTACAGGGATTTTTTCCCAAGGTGATTTGAAAGAAATCTAATAAAAATCCAACATGCTGTAGTTTATAAATTAACTTCAGATTATGCTTTTTGATAGTTTTCAGCCGAGGAACCGTCTTTATGAAAAAGCTCAGACTCTTTGTATGCCATTTTCTGTGGATCCTGCAGCAGTGGATTTCTCTGCGGAAGGTGTGGACGCACTAGTTAATATCCGTTTTTTTCTCGAGAAAGACTGGTTTGCATGTTTTCCCGCGTCCTTCGGCAAGATTTCCTACCGATGTCAAATAACGGATCAGGTTGCAGCGCCAAACTGCATTTTTGCGCATGTGGGACTTTTTGTCAGCTCTGGCATAACCAAGGAGACAGCAAGATCCCGTACGATCCCCGCAAACTTTAATTATGTATGGGAGGTTTAGATGGGAGGGAGGGAGTTACCCCTAAACATAAAATTCCTTTCATCTTGCAGAGCATCATCATTGGTAGTTAGATGTGCGACTTCGTCGGCCTATCATGAGGAAACGCTTTCCTATTTTGAAGGAACAGACGTCCTGGCAGAGATTGCGAAACTCTAAAGCGCCTCACGTTCTTCCCAATGTCCGTGCGACTGAGGTTGGGAAGATTAAAGGAACTTCTGAGGTCGCCTAAGTGCGTAACCAGATATTTTGTCAGTGTCAACAAAAAACGGAAACTGGAAGGGCGTTAATTGTTCCCGAATTCCACTAATCAGAGTACGAATTTCTGGGAAGATCACTTTCAGAGCATCGAAATTCTGCCGGAGCAGTGATTATGCAGAGATATCGTTAGATTTTTGCGTATATTTGTGTGTATAAGACGACAATTTTTAAAGGGTTTCGGACTGCTATCTCAGCCAAAGATCTTCATCTACTGCGTGTCAAAACTCACGGGACAGCTTACGCACTGGAGTCGCGGATAACATGATTTTAAATCAGTTTGAATACCTTAGAATATCAGTCATTGACGGAACAGAGTTTTACTCATCTGTGTAGGTTGTAATGGGAAGGAAGTGATTACCTATACGACGTGTTTTGCGGTGGATTCTCAATCATGGCGCCTTATCCCGATTTCTGGAAAAAATGCACAAGACACTCATTTATAACATTCGGTTTTGTCAGGATTAATCTTTAACTTGTTTGGGGAACCTTTTCTAGCCGCTTCTCCAAGCAGGAGGATAAGCGGTGTTATCTCTAAATAGAGCTGTTTAGGCATCCCAGACGGCTGCCGAATTGCACGAGTCCAGTATCAGAGTGATCCGAGTTGGCCTAGGGCGCCTACAGCGTAGTGTGTCGCCCTCTCCGTAGGACACTTTGGAGTGATGGAAAAAGGAAGCAGCGTTACCGGATGTGGAGACTTTCAACACCGATCACTCTTATCTGCTTTGGCCCACTGGTCAAAACGTCTACCGGGGTGTGGCCGCCAGGTAGAGCCTAGCTTCGAGGATCCACATGTGAGAGTTGGGTGTCAGTTAAAGACCGTGCTGTACAATCACCACTTGCATGTTATGGCCAAACACGCCTGCACCGTTTGCCCTCTAAGTAGACACCCAACACCTGATGATAATTTGTCAAGCGCGAACGTCTGCTCGCTAAATAGTTTTCTGAATTTAAGAGTGTCTACATTTTTTGGCAAACTGATTGGTATTTAATTGTTCCTACGGTTTCGAAACTGCACATGGAGTATTTCTGCTAAAAAATCCACATCAGCTGCATGCCTTGGTCTCCTAATGACCTATTAACAGCCCAATATAGATAGTCGTGTTGCATATTTTAGAAGCGCCATTTATAAACAAGGGGATAGTCGACTGCACAAATAATCTCCGGTCGGTGTTAAAAAAATTCTCTTCGGACGATCTTTTTAACGGCAAAAATACCTCTTTTGTCAGATATGGATTGCTGAAGGATATACCTTTTCAAGCATCAAGCGTAGGCAATTATTTTTTGTGCGTTCTTTCGCCAAACCCTGTGGAAGACATTAAAACGGGAGAAATGCCTCCCGAACAATAGTCCTTCTCTGCACTGCAAGTGGCCTTTCGCTAAATTTCAAACGGATACCTCTTCCTTGTCTTCACTTTAACTCTAACACTGACCCTAGCCCTAATCAAAGTTCCTGTAATAGGAAGACCCATTTTCTCGTGACCTATCGAAAACTCCTGCCAATTCAGTTGCAAGCATCGGCAGATATCACATCATCGAGACTGGCTGTAACACGTTATCTGTGGAAATGCGAACGCTAAGCACTGATCACGGGCAGATTTCCTAATATTTAAAAACCTGCCCCTTGCGCTAAAGCCTTAGTTATTTTTCTTGTTTCGAGACTTCTCTGTTTTAAATATTGCAAAAAATTCCGATATGCCATAAGTACCAAGGGAAATGAGATCGCTGATAGACGCGAACAGGCGAGTTCCAGGTAGCAGTTCAGAAGATGAAGATGCGATCACCGGAACAAGAAATTTATTTGCCTGACGTTTCGGATCCTTACACGAATCCATCATCAGAAACATTAGCAGGTAAAAGTGATTGTGGCACCAGGAGTGCAGTATTTATAGCACGTGGCTGCCGTGGGACCGCAGGCGCACTGCAATTAACAGTTCTCGCAATCACCACTGGGGCCGTAATTGATGCGGCGGTGGCTTGTCGGTCCGAGTCCGAGTCGTTAATTGCCGCGATTTCGCCATCCGTGCGGGATGCTGGTGTGACGATTGCTCGGCAAACTGGCTCACTGTCACCATGATGATTGCTCGCCCGCGCCCTCCCCACGTGAGTGATTCTCCTGCCCAGGGAAAATCGCAGTACGCTATAGGGTACCGGGAGGTCATTGTGCTTGTTGATGGATTGCGGGCCTGAGAACCATGACTCGAGCAGCTCGCGGCTCACGCGGTTGTCACCCCTTGCGAGGATTTCGGCCTCTTGAAATTTGAAAATATGGCCGAGTCCCGTCGAGTGTGCCGCCACTTGAGAGTTAGCGTCTCCCCGCCTCACTGCTGCTGCGTGCTCGGCAATTCGCGTACGGAGTAATCTCCCAGTTTCTCCGACATAATTGCTTTTTCCGCAAATACACCAGATCCAGTAAATGACTCCAGACGTGTCCTGCCGTGGCAGCGGGTCTTTTGGCCTCATGACTTGGCGCCTAATGGTTGCTTCCGGCCTGTGTGCAACCCCAACTCCAAGTGGAGTGAGAAGATGACTGACGGCTTCTGAGACGTTCTTCACGTACGGAAGAGCCCGCCAAAATTTGGGGCCGGTTGGATTTGGTCTCTGGTGTCCTTTTCGTATGCACTGGTTGACAAAGTTGCGCGGGTAGCCATTGGAGGTATTGTAGTCGGAGGTATTGTAGTTCAGCAATTTTTTCTTCCATTTCACTGCAGTGCGTCTCAACACGCCGTTATAGCGCCCTTACGCAACTGCGTTTGTGACTGATCGGGTGGTTGCTATTGAAATTCAGTATTTGCGTCGTATTTGTCGCTTTCCTGAACACTTTGGTTTTTAGGCCACCACAATCTTTGCGGCAGACGAGGACATCCAGGAAGGCCAGCTGATTGTTTTCCTCCTCCTCCATCGTAAATTGAATGTCCGGGAAGACGGCGTTGAGTTGTTCTTTGAACGTCAGCACCTGATCCCGTTCGATGACGACGAAGGTGTCATCCACATACCGAGCCCAAAATTTCGGTCTGTGGTGTCGGAAAACCAGCGACTCCAGCCGTTGTAGGACCGCCTCGGCTATGAGTCCCGAAATCGGCGAACCCATTGGCGTTTCCTTCACCTGCTCGTAGATTGTTCCGTCGAACGTAAAGTACGTCTTGAGACAGAACTTCAGGAGCTGGATGATTTGGGCGTGTGGGAGGCGACTCTCCGTTTCGTCGTTTTTCTCTCGTAGGAGTAGTTCGATGGTCTCGACTGCCAGGTCCTGCGGGATAGAAGTAAAAAGGGACGTGACACCAAAGGAAACCGTGATATCGCTTGGCAGGAGACTTACTCCTTTAAGTTTCTCCAAGAATTGCGTTGACGAGCTGACTGTGGTGTTCGAATCGGAGGTCAGAAAATTTTGGCGTTGGAACAGCCACTTTGCCAGTCCGTAGGTTGGAGTGCCCTTTAGTGATACGATAGGCCGGAGAGTAGCGCCCTCTTTGTGCACTTTTGGGAGACCGTAGAATCGGGCTAGGGCCGTTTCTTGTGCTCTCGCCATGCGTCGGTCGATTGGCGATATTGCACCTGAGTTCTCCATTGCCAACAGCGTCGCGTTAATGTCGCGTATCAGCGTTTTCATGGGGTTGGATTCGCATGGGACATAGGACTGACGATCCTCCAACAAGCTTTTGGCTTTTTGATTGTATTCTGTCCTGTCCAATACGACCGTTGAAAGCCCCTTGTCCGCAGGCACGATAACGAGGTCGTTGTCGGCCCTGAGTTCCTTAAGTGCATCACGCTCGACCTTGGAAAGCACGTTGCGTGGCCTGTGAGCCATGAGGAGGGAGGACACTTGGTGTCGAATGAGGTTCTTCGTTTCGTCTGTCGCTCCCGTCTGGCTGAGTATTGATTCCACTGCTGCTACATGTTGGCAGGTTTGGCATCGGCTGTGTTGAATGAGGCCTCATGCCGTAAAACCTGCATTTGTTCCTCCGTCAGCTCCGTCTTATTGGAAAAAAAGGTTTTGAAGATTTGAAGAAATGTCCTTTTGCAAAAGCGACCAGCGCAGACACAGAGAAAATGTGAGACAAGTTGTTTCAAGGACGTCTTTGATCAGTCAGGAGAGAAAGCTATACCTCCATTTTTAACTTCTTTTCAATGGCACTCAGATATTTTTTTATCATGTTTCCGACTTGCTTTCTGGGGAAACTTCAAGACTCGGAATGCTTGAATGTCTCCTGTTTTCCACTGCAAACTGCTCCAGTCATATAAGACGATCCGTCGAGCGTGGAAAACCCTACTTAAGTAGAAGGCATATTCTCTCTTAGTTACTCAGTGTTACCAAAATATCGGAAAGTACTATGATCTTTCGCCTTATAAAAGAATTCACAATTCTCGTACTTCATGCTCTTTTTCGGATATGACGTAGGTGGTATACCTCGTGAAATCTCCACCCAAATTCTGAAATGTTTTTTTTTCAATTGAAAAAGAATAATTAGATGATTTTGTAGTATTGATTATCTATGAGCGTGATGCCAAGATATTTCAGACACAATAAGGAGCAGGCTTTTGAATGCGCTTCGTTCCGGCCATCTAAAAAGACCACACTAGCCAAAAATGACCGCTTTATTAGTATGCATTTTCCCCGAATTCCTACGCCCCTATACACTTACATATAATTCATATAAAAGGTAAGCAAAAATATCCTTTTCTATACTCATGGGAGTTAAAGTACGTCTTCCTCAAATCTCATAATCGAGGGAAGGATAACTTTTAGGCCTAAAATAATCAGATCTCGAATGATTTTAAATTCGACCTGCTGTAGCAATTGCTTTGAGGATTTTCAAACTGCTGACCGTGCATTTTACATCTGTGGGCAATTTTACATTTGCTTGTGCTATTAAAGCGACACCACGTAAAGCTCACAAAACTACAATAACTGTCCACCACACAATATACCTCACAAGGAGCGTTAATAAGCGAACAGCTGCATTTCGTGATCTTAAAAAGCTTACAATTACTTTTCTTCAAGTTTAAAAAGGCCGTTTTCTTGAGTATGAAATTTGAGGATGACGCTGTCTTATTCCACACGAGTGCAAAGTGAGTATCCTTTGGTGCACGGTTTGCGAAAAATATATTGAAGCTTATAAGAGCATCAAAAGTCCAAGGAACAATTCGCGCCATTTACGTGGGGACTTCTTACCGAGTATGGTTGCTGCGGACGGCTAAAAAATTAAGCGCCCTCAAGTGCTAGCATCCTTTTGTAAGTTAAATACGTTTGGTGTCGTAGTGCAAGACAATCAGTATTACAAACCCATCCAAGTATTCCTTCTTAAATCAAAATGCTTATCAGTGTATCGCATTCCGTGTCAAAATTGTCCTTGGAACTACACAGGGCAGACTGGGCGCATGCTCGGATCGCACATATACGAACATAAGCTGGCTGTGCGACGAGGCGACGCATTATCACAAGTGGCCGTCCACACCTACGAAATGGGTCACGTGTTTAACTTCGCAGTCACCAAAATAGTCACCTACGCTGGAATCAAAACGGGCCGAGAATTGATTGAAGCCTAGGCCTCGGATAAGAACTCGGTCAATCGATTTATCGATCTAGCGCCGGCGTACCGAGCCCTGCGTATTCACCTCCAGTCTTGCGCCGTCGGTCGAGGATTGGCCTACATGCCTTATAACTGTCGCTTGTTCTGCTGGTGCTGCCACTACCTCTGATAATAAACTCCTGTACGAGTCTGAAAGCTCAGGGCAATGAACAAAGTATTCCGGTGCTCGACTCTTCTTCTTCGCTCATCAGATTTTCGGTTGACCATTTCACCAGATACGCAGCCTACCGTAAGTACGTGAAAGTATTAAGTCCATTTTGGAATTTTTATGAATAGTCCATTTATTCCAGCCCCTAACGACTGTGGGAAATTTGACGTAGTTAGGGTTATTTTTGCCGTCGTGCAAGTCATTCCGACTGACATTTCCCAAATGAACAGAAGCAGAACCTAATCTTAGGCGAACGCAAACATTTCTGCTTATATGAATTGCAAAAAAACTTCCCCGTGTTCCTCCTCCTGTTGAAATGAGCATCCTGGCGTGTTTTTCACAAGCTGGTGAAAAAAACGGAGATGGCTTTTATCATAAATTGTCGGTGCCCCATTCGACTGTCAATAGACCGGCCAGTTGGGCGTTGAATGATGGCCACTGGCCGTTCGGGTTTTCGTCGTATTTTCCACGCTCAAAAGGTCCCGTCGTTCGCAACCATGGGAATAACTGAAGCCTGACAGATGAATCAAGGTGGGTTGTCGCGCATAACTTCCGCACAGAATATTAGGAAAAATTATGAATAGCCCACATGTGAAGACGTTTAACGGCAGGGGGAAGGAAATAATGGTAGGATGGGGTTATGTAGTCACACCTGATGGACACAATATTGTTGACCTACTTAATCACTTTGAGTTGGTGTATTTGCGTTGGCATGGTGTTGCTGTGAGTTGTGACGTGTGTTCTGTTGACGGTCTTGTTTCGTTGTTGCCGTTTCTGCCTTTTTCGGTCCAATGCCAGTGGTTCATCTTGACTACCGGCCTGCCGTCTCATTCTAACTTTCGCGTTGGATGGTTCAGGGTTGGGGTTTAGGGTCACGGTCAAAGGTTAAGGTAAGGGCAAGGGTTGGGGTTAGGGTTAGGATTACGGGTTAGGGCTTAGGGTTAGGCGTTGGAGTGAGGGATTAGAATTAGGGGTTAGGACAACTATTTCTCATCCATTCAAGGCACAAACGCGCATTCCCAATAGCTTTTCTTTTGTATACAGTTACTTGACGTCATCGCCTGTGCGTTCCCCGACCTCACCTATATGAACCTCTATTACCTCCGGTTCCGTATTAAAGACGACTGGCGTTTTTATACCTCATCTGACCGAAATAAAATCTATGTCGCTCTTCACCTGTGCTCCACTAGCAAACTCGGGTCTTTGCAACATTCTCTACGTCGGGGCTGACGCAGCGTTCGGTCACTCCCCCCCCCCAACGTTTACAGAAGACAGACACGCAGAGTACTCAGATGTACACTCGTTTCGTTTACTACCCCTTGGGGTCCTCGAGAATGAACACATTCCAGGCAGTTTTCTCCTGCTGACAGAATACCGACTTAATTAGCGTGGAAAGAGTGTTCACCGATCAGGTCGCTAGACCTGCTTGTGTTGTTGCATTCCAGATGGAATACTGACAAAATCAGAGTTATCCTGACCTGGGATCGAGTGTGCCTGGCTGACGACGACTGGTGAGTTTCTCCCCTCCCGTATCCTCGTCGGAATCTCTGCCTGCATTATTACTAGTCGCTGTGCGACTGTCTGCTAGGGTTGCAGATTGAGACGCAAGTGGTAGCCGAACAAGCAGTCCTGTAAACTGGTCGGTAAACGAGCCTTCATATACTGATTACTATTTCTGATAGCAGCTGACAGAACAGTGGATCAGGGGCTCAATGATAGAGTGTTAAACTTAACGCTAAATGACCAAGGATTCCGGGTTCAAACATCAAGCCATCCAAACTGGAGTTTGGGCATGACTGGCTGACGATGACGCCGACCAATAGGATAGAAATGGTCAACCCGGTCTTCTGTATCTCTGTCGGTATTCATTTGCACGAGTGCTATTTCCCCAAGTTTATATTACATAATTACTGGCTTGAAAATAACCCGATATTAGAAAGTCGCATGAGACTGACAGGTCCCAGTCTGGCGTAAGCGTAGGGCAGAATATAAGGTCCCTGTGGTGCGATGGGGTTCCAGCATTGTATTGAGCGACCAGCCCAGATCGGTAAGCACCGTAGTCGCCGCCATCATTACCACCACCATGTGGGTTCCTGGTCCTAAGAGCAGGTCTCGATGGACGTTTGGAGCGGAATCCACCTAGTAGGTCGCCATGGCCTTCGGTTGGCTGGAAAGAGGAAATGGCAAGGGTGTGGTATGCCATCTTCTTGGGGCGACTATAGTTTGCTACAAACCTAACGCCAACCATGGGCATATCTTCAGTGGAAAATCTCTAACCTGTAAGCACTCAAGGAAAGTTCGGACGTACCTGTAATTGTAAGCCAAGCCCTAAAACCCTAACTCTAGCCTCCACCCAAAATTTCAATTGGAGCTCAAGCCTGGAAACCCTAGTCCTAAGAATGACGCACCTAACACTAGTTTTGACTGTTGTCTAAACTCTAACCCTGAACCCGAAATGGACAACTTTATTATCGATAACGCCAATGGAGGTCAAAATTAGCTTTCTGCATAACCCTTTTCGCGACCCACTATCAGGCAAACCGTTAGGAAGCACACCAACCACCCAGGAGGAGTTACATACCCTACCCTTACCGAGGAAATCCACTATCAATTACGACCTCTTCCTTCCAAGCATTTGATGATAACGTTTCTAAACAAATGATGCTTTTAAACTCACAATGCGAATTTATCATGCCGTGGATGGTATTTCTAGGGCATTTTAATGGTTTATTTCAGTGGAGGGTATACAGTAGATGTGCTATAATATGAAATGTTGACCGAAATTCGTGAATGCTCTTCGAGTGGAAAAGATTACTTAAACGGAATCGCAAGACTAACTGTCGCGCAACATAATCATCATATATTTTAGTCACCTCCAGATGCTGCCTATTGGATAAGCTTCTTTCCGGAGCCTCAAGAAAACATTTCAATAAGTGTGTATTTTTCCTACTAATTTTCTATGTCCTTATAGACTTAATATATTTCATAAGAAATATGCACATTAATATCCTATCTCGGGTTTATGAGGTAGCAAACTTACGTCCTCTTCAAATTTTATACTTAAGGAAAGCAAATCTTCTAATTTTAAAAAACTTTCTCAATTCCCGATTTATTTTGCGCTCGACCTCCCGTTGCACTTCTATTCAGTGTTTTAAATTACAGGCTGTGCAAGTAAAATCATATATTTGTGCATTCTTCTAAGAAGATGTCATGCAGGACTCGTCAAATTTGTATTGGTTGACGGCGACGTTGGATACGTCAAAAGCGTCAATAATGAATGGACGGATGCGGTACTTTATAGGTAGACATTTTACGGTTCTAAAAGATTTCGAAATTAGGAACTTTTTAAAGCAGGGAATGTCTTTTCTGCAAGTATAAAATTTGAGGAAGACGTTATCTGCCGAAAAACGTATGAAATAGGGTATTGATGCGCATGTTTTCCCCAAAAGCTATTTCAATGAAGATAGAAGCCTCGTCAGAAAAAATCGAGTTGTGCTCGTGAATTTTCCAGCTGATGTCACCAGCTTGAAAATTCACGATTACAACTTGATTTTTTTTCTGACGAGCCGTCTATCTTCATCATATTATCTCGGAATACACACTATTTCAGTTATTCAATATATTTCATTGTGTAAGGGCATCAAGATCAAAAAGGAAGAATTCATACTAGTTAGGTAATCCTTTTTATGCAGCGTACTTTTTCCAAGCGGCCGAAAAGAGGCTTGTCGACATTTAGTCCTACGACTCCACTCAAGTAATTCTTTCTGATCAAGAACAAATCTCAGAATTTCGGTTGACATTTCGACAAGATCCTATTTTGTAGCCGTATCTGTTACGGATTAGGGGTCAGGATTAGGGGCAGAAGTCAGGGTTGGGGGTTCGGGGTTAGGAGTTAGGGCTAGGGCTTAGGAGTTAAGGTTAGGGATTGGGGTTGGGGATTGTGGTTAGGGTTAGGGGTTAGAGCTAGGGGTTAGGCTGGGGCTTGTTTACTGCAGGTACGGCTACGAAATAAGATTCGACGGACATTTCGTGAGATAGCACATCTACTGTATGTTTACCCCAAAGCGGGGAGCCACAATGGGCGGGTCGATAATTTGAGGAAAACGAAAGCCTCACCGGATCGAGGGACTTGTTTGGCTGACGTTTTGAAGAACTTGGGCGGCTCTCCATTACCAAAGCGTCTAGTGCGAAAATCGATCAGAATTTTGAATAAAGAGTCGGATTAGTCGGCCTTGGGCTGATCGGTTTTTTTTTCTTCTTTCGCTGGCTTGGCCTACTGGCCGTCGCTTGTGAGTGTTGGTGGCCCCCTGTATTGTGTGTCTTCATATCAATTGGGGTTAGTTGCGTTTGCATCTCGCTTTTGGGCGAATTGGTCGAGAGGCCGTGTTTGCTCGGTATTCTAAGGCAGGGGCACCTCAAGGACAGAACGTCTCTCAATTGAGGCTTGGTATTCAGATGGCATCTAGACCTTCCTTCGGCCTATAAAGTCCTACGTCACCACATACGTCGTGACGAAGACAAGACGGTCATACGGAGCCTAAGAATGCCGAGGAAACACGGCCTGTCGACCAGTTCACTCAAAAGCGAGATGTACACGCAACTAACCCCAGTTGAGGTGACGCCACACAATACAGGGGGACATCAGCACTCGCAAGCGGCGGTCAGTAGGCCAGGGCAGCGAGAGAAGAAAAAAATCGATCAGCCCAAGGCTAACTAATCCGGCTCGTTATTCAAAATTCTGGTCGATTTTCACACTAGACGCTTTGATACAGGAGAGCCGCCCAAGTTTTTCGAAATATCAGCCAAACAAGTCCCTCGATCCGGCGAGGCCTTCGTTTTCCTCAAATCTGGAAACACTAGCAAGAGCCAAGGAACAGGAGCTATCACAAATTTATACAAAGTGGACCTCACCCCGACACGTCGTTGTATAGCTTCTTTGATAATTTAATGGGAATCCATGTCACCTTGTAGTTCACTGTTTGAACGAAGAGAATGATCTGTTTTAAACCAGTTCTCAGCGTAGGGACTTACAGAACCGTTGGCTTGGACATTTTAGCCTCTGCGAACTTCTTAAGCTTCCTCGGCGGACGGAACGCCTTTTACAGCAGTTTTTCTGCATATAAATGTCAAATCACATCCTATAAAGTTCATAAAAAGAAGTGTACAAACCTAAACGGTGTGTGAGAATTGAACATTATAAACACCGACATGACCCACACTAGGGATTTTCGTGCTTCTTCCTTCGCGACTTAACATTTCGAAAACCCTTTACATGGCTACTTGAATTAATGTCATGTGAGAGGAGATAGTGAAAGAAGGATAAACAGACAAAAATGTTTCCATTATTTCAGGGGCAGTTTTTCTCTGCGTAATGTCCCCGCTCTCAAACCATAGATACTACGAAACATTATTCTTACAAATGCATTAAATTTAACAATTGAACAGTTGTTCAGTATAACTGTCTAGCTTTAAATAAGATCTTATTGCGCTAGCCAAGACTGGGTCTTTCGCGGCCCAAATCGCTGTTACTACGCCAGTATTTTAATAATGTTTGCGTTCTATAAAATAATTAAAACATTGTCGTGCAGTAGTTTAAACAACTGCAAAAACCCAAGTACTTGATCTGTTTGGAAAACGTCAAGTCCGGGTTTAATTATTCGCAGGATTTGGTTCAGTCTGCTTCCACAGGGCCAAACTCTAGCCACAGAAACATAATCCTCACACTTAACTGTTCTTTTCCACAAAACTGTCACGAAAATACTCGTTCATGAGTCTGTACTTCTCGGCACACTTCACTCTGTGAGAGATCGAAGCCTTAACACGTGTACTCCTGTAAGAAAGAGCCTACTGTCCACTCAAGTATGAAGGTTTTTCAATGTTGATTCGGCCTATCCTGCTCGGCCTATGGGCGTGAATGACTCGGCAGTGTTCGCGTTTCAAAATAAGTTTGGATTAGCATACGATAGATCCCCCTCAATAACGCGGGTGACTTCATCATATTTATGTTCGATCAATAGAACACTATCCTACATTCATCTATGCAGGTTGAGTTATAGCTGCTATGGTCCCCGTTAGGTATACCGGTCTTACGTTGAGATAACTAGCTGAGAATGTAGCGAGTATTTTCGCGATTCTTTTCAATGTCATCAGGCCGTAGTTTAGGATGCATATGACTCAGCAATTCGAAAAATCGATCCGACTCAAATTCGAAAATCTAAAAATTATGCATTCTGCATTAGTAAGGAGGTGGCATGCACAGGTAATCAAATGGTGCAGCTTACATGGTCAACGCTGTATACTTCATGAAAAGTATTAATAAACGTACATTTGAATAAAGTTTCGTGGTATTAAAAACTCATAATTGCTTATCTTTTAAGCTAAAAGATGCAATTTCTTAAAATAGCAAGCTTGGCGATCCAATGTACTACAAAATAAGTGCATTTAAAATACGTTCGTCCATTCCTTCTGTAAAGTATATTTGGATTTATGAGGACATCGAACATGGATGCTCAAACGTTGCTACTTAAGCCCCCGTTTTAAAGGGGCGTGAATTTTATAAGCGGCCAGAAAGACGTGTATTCAGCAGCCGGCATCCGGTCGCGATCAAGATATCCCGAGATTATGCAGCAAGGCAGTCAACAATACAGTCCAACCTAAGTAGCCCTTTCCAGTCGAGATCATATTTTAGAATTTCGACTGCAATTTTGAGCTGCTCCACCTTCAACTACTACATTCCAGGGTAACAAAATGTCTTGTAAAACATCCTAATGAATATAATTTTTTGTCTATTCTTTCTTAATGACATAATCGCTCCTTAGAAGAAATTGAAAGCAAGGACCAACTAGCTGTTACTAAATAGCATTTTGATGACCGGCACAATAGACAGCCAGTGTGTCGCAATGCAGGAATTAGCTGAAGCCGCATATTGCAAGACTGTATACACTGGATGCAAGTCCAGTCCTTCAGTTTGCATTTAGATTATTATAAGGCGACATGTTGGAATGGGATGGTTGTTTATGGTAAGCTTAGTGCAAGGACACCACTGAATCCATGGAATTATTGTTTTACTCCATGAAGTATCTACAAGTCCGTCTTAAATATAATGAATCTGGGTGACGCTTTTCAATTCATACTTAGTTATGTTTACACCGGCTTGAAATTAAATTAACGTGAGTTGAAGACTCCAAAGCCCGTTTCCTTCCAAAGTGCGGTGTTCATAAAAGTTGTCATAAAAACAATATTTTTATACGAAGTCATACCGGAGAAGTGATACCTTTAAACTCATTCTTCCTAACGTCGCCGAAGTCTGCATTGCTTGCCCAAGAAAATGGTGACAATAGTTACCCACATCATTGACTACTGCTCAGCCGCAACTGTAGGACAGCCGGGAAGGAACGAGGGCAATCGCATTTCCGAAGCAAAGATCAATAAACATATGTCTAGAGTTGATGCTCAATCCTCTCCTCTTCCACGTTCGAAAGTACCCACGGATGGCGAACCACACAGGTTCACTTAAAGCTACTTTCATGGTACTGAATAAGGGTAAAAAGTGTTAGGGGGCGCTCACCGATCGTCCTTACGGAACTCACTCGTTCCGTTGTGCCTTATGGACGCTCCCTCGAGCCCACCCAGCAGCCGCACAGCGGCGCATGACATAGGCAGAATGGCATTACTGACACCGAGAAGGGAGACTGGAATGGCCATTTCTGGTTTATTAGCCGTCGTCAGCCAGCCACACCCAACCCCGAAGTGTGGAACACCCGATGCGTTTACTTCTAAATAACAGGTCGCGAGTTCAAGCCTCGGGTGTTCCACACTTCGGGGTTGGGTATGGCTGGCTGACGACGGCTAATAAGCCAGAAATGGCCATTCCAGTCTCCCATGTCTTTGTCGGTAATGCCATTCTGCCTATAGGGTAAAAAGTGCCCCTTCTTATCTGAATCTTTACGAGAAACTACGCAAGTCAATCTGGATGAAACCCTGTTGGTTCTTCAGACAACGCGAACAATAAGCCAAAATGTATCCTTGGACGTTTTGTACTACCTTTGCTTGCATACTTTCGGGGTAATTTGCTGGATTCGAGAAAATCTATTTACTTCTAACTATACAACAATAAAGCTTATGTGCTCTGACGCTGGTGCTACTAATATTAAGCTCACATATTTAGTAAATAAGAATTGTGCAATTATTTACCATACTGACAACACAGGCACTACCTAAAAGCACAGACACGCGCGTTTCGCTTATCTTGTGCCGCTGCCTGACGCAGCTGCGAGGGGTTCGGCTCATCCGTGGGTCCCCCAGCTTTCCCCATGTGTTTTCTAGTACGTGAATAACAGTTTCCACCTGCTTTGCTTAATTTCCGAGGAAAGTGATGCGTGAACTTGGAGGAAATTCTTCGGACCGTGCCTGAAAAGGTCTGTTCCGAGGAATTTCCTCCAAGTTCACGCATCAATTTCCTCGGAAACTAAACTAGGCAATGTGAACCTGGGTTTCATATACCAGAAACCGTACGGGGAAGGTTGAGGGGGCCCACTGATGAGACGAACCCCTCGCAGCTGCGTCAGGCAGCGGCACAAGATTGACGAAACACGCATGTCCGGACTTTTAGTTAGTGCCTGTGTTGGCAGCATGGTAAATTATTACACATTTGTATACTAGTGGCTACCTGTCGGAGGTTTGTGAATATCATGCGATTATTCCGCAGTAGCTGATGGATTTCAGCTCAAATATTCATATCAGATTCCGCCTTGAGTCTTAAAAGGTCTCTTCCAAGAAAATTCCTCCAAGGTCGCGCATCAATTTTTTCGGAAATTAAACAAGACAAATAGGAATTGTGTCTGGAATGTCTTATCCATGTTCGGCACATAAATTTAGAAAATATGGAATGCCCAATTAGCTCACATTAAGCAAAGTTAACTCATGTCGTTAATTCAGAGGACCATTTGGGCGAGCATACGCGTGCCTTCGATAAATCGTCACCGGGCCAGGGAACGAGGTAAAACGTGTGATCGATAATTTGGGTTCGCATTGACACTAACTCTTACCCTGTCTCTTATAGTTTTGAGCGAGTGCTGCTTATCGCTGATCATAATACGCCGATCGAGAGCGTCTGATTCACGCACAGCTAGTTTTTTTCCGCTATTACGGTAAGCTGCCATTTCTTCGTTTATGTAGCACCTTGTTGAGGAGACCACACAATGCGTGGCATCGCTTCCCTCACCATCCACTTCTACTTCGTCGCCCTTATCGACAGCGAGATTTTCGCCCACTGCCTATCTCGAATTCCCTCCCGGACGAATCTGCGTGTTATTTTTCGGGGACAACATTAATTTGATTCAGCGTGACGAATAATTGCGGCGATTAAAATGCTTTCCATGTTTTATGATCTCCAGCGGTGAGGATATTTTTTGCGAAAAAATGGCTATTTCACAGTAGAAGCATAGGCGACTATCGCGTGAGATTCAGCACATGATGTGAGGTTTGGCTTCCAAGACTAGGGCCGCGTCAGAAGTCAGAAGCGAATGTGCCCCCTACCGATGTATTTCAGGCAGAAACTATTGCTTTCACTTTTTCGGGGGGGAATATTTTACTCCTGCTATTTGCGGAAATAAAACGGGTAATCAAAACGACAGGCAGACGTGAATATTTGCCGAGAAATCCCAAAAAGCGTTATGTCACTGTTGTTAAGTCAGCCAGTTTCCCAAAACAAAACTCCAGCCATGGAAACATGATCCTCACACTGAACTGTTCTTTTCCACAGAACTGTCACGAAAATACTTGTTCGGGAGCCTTTTCTTCTCTGCACACTTCCCTCTGCGAGCAATACAAGCCTTTACACGTACACTCCTGTAAGAAGGAGTCTACTGTCCACTCACCTACACGAGGGTGACGCGTTGAGTTTGCACCCCGACACCGACTGACTGATCTCAACTATACCGATGATATCGCCTTATTCGCTTCAGTTTTTGGTGATCTGCAGTCTATGGTGTCACGGGTGAACGAGGTCGCTAAATCGGTCGGTTTATCCATAAACGCTGAGAAAGCTAAAGTTTTTTCAAGCTGCATACCTGACCAGGAGAAGGCACCCCTTGGGATTGATGGCTGTCAACTTGAAGAAGTAGACAGTTTTAAATACCTCCGGGCGCGGCTGCTGCCTAATCGACAGAGTAAGGGCGACATTGTCCCCGAATCGATGCTGCCCGCTGGGTTTTCTCAAGCCTTCGGAAATGCCTATGGATCCGACATGACCTCTCCATCGCCACTAAGATTCGCGTGTAACGTGCATCTGTCCGGTCTGTTCTTCCCTACGGTTGTGAATTCTGGGCTTTGCTCGGGGAGGACGAGCGAAAACTGGAGGTACTTGACCACCACTGCTTGAGGACCATCCTTCGAGTGAAGTTCACCGAATTCGTCTCAAATGAGACAGTCCGCGCTCGCTGCAACAACATCGCAAGGATAACTCAGGTCATCCAGGAAAAACGACTGAGGTGGTTCGGACATGTTCTTCGTCGTCCACCTCAAGAGTTCAATGTTACTGCCCTCGATTCGGCATCGTTGCCCCATCGGAGGCGTCAGTTCAAAACCTGGCTCGACATAGTTCGCCAAGACATGGTTCTTAGACCTTCGGTATTCCGTTCCGTCATTGGCGAAGAGGATGGGCTGAGCTGTCCAGATCTGCTGCCGCGGATCGTCACGCATGGAGAGGTATGGCTCGGCACGTCCTCGGGACCGGGTAGATCAGGCCTGATCGCAGCCGCACCAAGTACAAGTACTGTCCACTCAGAGATGAATAGTTTCATTGTTGATTGGGGCTGTCCCGCGTGGCCTCCGCGTGAGTGACTTGACAGTGTTCGCATTTCAAAATGAGTTTGGATTAACATACAGTAAGTTCCCCTCAGTAATTCGAATAGCTTAATCATTTTTTGTGTTCGACTACACGTCCAGATCGCTATTCCACATTTATCTACGCAAGTTTATTTGTAGTTATCATGGTCTCACTCACGTATGCCGGTTTTACGTCGAGAGGAATCAATAAGTAAACGGTCAGTATTTTCTCGACTCTTTTAGTGTCAGCGTGCCGCAGTTAAAAAAGCGTATGATTGGCAGAGGTTCTAATAATCATTCTGGTTAAAAGACCAATTTCTGAACGCTTGAGTTGACACCCTGCCATAAGGTGAATTTCAGTTTACATTTTCTATGAAGAATAATTGAAATAGGTTGCGGTTCATGAAAGCTCCTTTACTAACAATTGTCATGTGTGATCGCAGTTGCTGGCTGGGAGATCCTCTAACAAGGAGCCGGTATGTGCATGGGAATGAAGTCAAATGAAATTGTATTACAACACTGTGGCAAGCTGGAGAAACGATTTTGTAGTCAGGAACTACCGTTTTATGAGTTATGCAGGAGGGATTAAACGGCTCCCCGCCCTCATCAACTTAACGGGCAAAAATGTGACCTTATGGGTCCCGTAATAGTGACAAGCCTTGTCTGTTTTTAAAGACCACTGAATTGAGGCCTCAGTATTTAGGAGCACCCGGCATTATTCACCTTACAGGAAAGGATGCTTATCACCTTATGGCCGGGTTTGTTCTCTAAGGGCATCCTATTATACTTTCGTCGCGAACTCTTGTCAGACGCGCAGTCTTTTTTCAATAAATTGTGACTGGCTGGCGCCGGGATAAACTAGACTCCCTACACCTCATGGGTTTTCTTTGGCAGAGCTGTGCCTGAAATAAAGGTATAGATCTACAGCTCGCACTATGGAGGTCCGATTCAGCAGAAATGATACAATGCTCTATATAAAATTATGAAAAACTTGTAGAACAGACACTACATCATTGCCTGTCACGTCTGTGCTAATGCAGTGAAAGGCACTCCAAATAGCCGGATGCGCGCTGAATTTCAGCTCTAGTGCCGTAACTTCACGAAGGGTACGTTTAGGCTTTCTGTTTCTCTTACTTCTGTGTGATTTTGACTGTTAAAATGAAACTGAGAAACCCACCGGCAATAAACGAAATAGCAGAACACGTCATTTTAGGTCCAGTCCCAGAGCAACACTGGTAAATTGTCGTTCAGCAGTGATAGCCTTACCGAACACTCCGCAACAGTTTATTGGCGTACATGCGTACTCCCAGTAAGGAAATACGTCATTTGCACTCCACCGCTGAGGTCCAGACAATTAGAACATGTGCGAAATTTCTTAAGTATCTTCATTTGAAACTCGGCGTTTCCGCTCGGAATCCGGACGAGTTTTCCAGTTCAGATCAATATCCAACAGAAATCGTTTTGTTGTAAACTACTGACCAGAAACGTTTTCTATTGCAAAATATGAAATAGGAATCCACAGATCATTCAATAAGCTGCCTCAACATTAGTAAGAGGACGTACAAATAACCACTGTTAGCTGACACTGGTCAGAATATATGAATAGTTCTACTTAATCTGTGTTATGCTCAGTGACAAATTTTGAAAGAAAAGAGATCAAATAATTACTCAATTTGTAAGTGTTTAGGGGGAAAATGGTTTCATAAAATTAAAAAAAAACCTCTTTTTAACAATTTTTTCAATTCATTTTTTGACCCTATCGTTTCGGTTAGGTCTAAACACACTGATTTAACTTAAAATCTTGACAAAACAGTTTCTCCCCGAGAATATGTTTTGGAGTCATTTCATTGCAAAAAACGACAAATGTTTTGCAAAGGTCTGCGTCTTTTGTCTCTGCATAAAATCATCGCGGAAATTACCAGCATGTTTGCGAGAACTTTATTAGAAGCCGATCTTAAGTTAAGGGCAAAGAAAGTGTGAAAACAGCTTTCGAGAACTTTTACATTTTTTACTCGACCTAGATCATATTAGGATAGAGCAATTAATAAAGTTATTCAAAAAAATATTTTTGAGTTGAAATCTTCGAAAATTCCGTCTTATGTATCTCTACATTTTTGCTTCCCAGAATACTGCAATGATACTAATAGGTAGTCGTTGGTTTTACCCCAAAGGAAGTGCATGTGTTCAAACGAATTTAGAAAGTTCCCGCAAAACGGCCGACCAAGATTCGGCAAAATTAAATTCGGCTAGACTGCAGTTGGTAGCCAGGAATGGGGAAACGGACGGAGACCGTAACTCTTACCCTAACCTTAAGCTTACACGTTAACCGTTAACCCTAACGGCGACCCTAAACCTAACCGAAATCGTAAACGTAACCGGAGCCCTTAGACATAGCCGTGACTGAAAAACCTAATCGTAATACTGAGACCTATTCGTACGCTCAAACCCTAACCGTAATCCGAAAACCTAAACCTAAAGGCATAACCCTAACCCGAAAATCGGAAACCATTATTCGGTACTCTAATCCTAACCTCAAACGTAAAACGGAGGCCAAATGGATCAGATGTGATTATGGAGCCCCACAAAATAGCCCCAGTAAACAAACTCCCCAGCCACTTGTAATGCGGGGCCTGGCTACCAACTGCGATCTAACCTTAAATTCTATGCAGAGTTATTTATTTGTGACTTTTTAGCTATCCCATGGTCTAGAAACGGAGCGAATACACACTGACTGACAAGAAAATGGTTCATTGTTTACATAACCGTTCTGCGACGCCGTTAAGATAGCTGTATAGAGCTTTGAATAGGCGGCGATGCTAAAACGGTTCTAGATCAAGTAATTGAATGACGCTTTTATCTTATTTGGAAAAAGTACGAGTATCAATCGGGCGAGTGCATGAAAGAAAAAATTATTACAGTCTTTTCCTAACTTCCGTGGAAAGTTAGTGGGTATGGCCATTCAATTGGTAAGTACCCCTAAAGAAATAACTAATTAAACAGGGTTGTTTCTTTGATCCAGAACGTGTGTAACTCACGCTCTGTTTGTGAACGTAAGTTTTTTAACGTGCTTTTTCAGGTTGGCCTACAAACGCCTCCTGAACGGTCATCTGCGGGCAAACCACATTTCGAGTAGAATCTCTAAAAGAATGCTTCATGTAACACTATAATCAAAGTTAAGATTTAAAAGCTCTCCTATCTGTCGATAGACTGAGAACATCCAGAACTGTAAGGGACGCTTCGATACGCATTTGGCTTCACTGTCACCAGAAGAATCCTAACTATACAAAAAATGCTCTATGCTCATAGCTGTCTTTACTGTCTTATTATTTTTGTTTTTTACTTTCCTCTGAAATGAACCATTAATTTGGTGAAAATTAGTTTGAATTAGGGTCTATAGGCCCAGACCGAAATTTGATATAAATATTTGCCCGAAGTCCATCAGACACAGCGGGATAACCAAGCGTAATATTCATTAAACTGCTAACAGGCAGCCAGTAGTATATATTGGGGTTGAAGGATACCATACTGACAGTACAGGTACTAGCTGAAAACCCATACACGTGTTCTGCCGATATTCTGTCGCTGCACGGCGCAGCCTCGAGTGGTTCGGCTCATCAGTGGCTTCCCCGGCATTCCCCGTGTGTTTTCGGGGAGATACTCTAGTTTGGAAATTAGTCCTTTTTAATTTCCACTGAAAGTAACCACCAGCTCGACGTAAGTCAGTTTATACTAAGGTCTATAAACGCAGACCAAAATTTGATATGAATATTTGGGCTGAACTTCATAAACCACAGCGGAGTGACCGCCTAATACTCATTAAACTGCCAACAGGCAGTTAGTTGCCAGCCATTCCGTATGGGATATTACGACGTCCTCTGCCTCAACGACGTGCCCTACTGTAGAACCAGACAATACCAAATACGCCCTGGTTGGCCGAGCTTTGAAAAAGGCGAAAAAATCTTTCGATTCACAATTGCGCCTTTTGCTTTCTAAAAGCTTACCAAACAGCAAATAGCTAACTATGGCTTATCCTAATGCTTATAAGCTATCCCACCTGGGAATTGTTCAAATCGGTAATTTTGGTGTATGTTCCCCTTTATTTGTCTACTTTTCTTTTGCGTGGGCATGTGTTATGCTCACCATCTGGTCTTAGCCTGGACTTGCATTTTCAGGTTTATGGAAGCTCTCTGTAGATTACCTACTTTAAACAACTGGGTGTCAGCTGCAATGTCGTTGGAATTGGTAGGGAATTTGCAGCTTAATCATTATTTTCTAGAGCCAACTTGTAAGTTCCATCACTTTCCTATGAGGATGCCCTCTAGTGACCGTTGGTCGCTTTGGCGATCAACTTGTGCGTATTCGTATGTAAGCACTTCAGAAATTCTCCTAAATAATCCCCTCTAGTTCAAGCAAAAATATATGTGAGAAAAAGCAGTTTCGTTGAAAATGAGTGCCAAAAATGACTCTAGTGAATTCTTTCCAAAAAACTATCTAACTTGCCTTGCACAAGCATTGATAGACATGGGAAAATTCACGTTGGATAGGTGAGGACTTCTATCACTGTTCTGTATATCGTCTTCTAGAAAATACACAGACGAAATTCAGCATTCCTTTTTCATAGGAACTAAGTCGGGATTATGCCTTCTGTTGATTAGTCTTCAAAGATCACCTGAGTTGTGTTCGTCATTGGGGTGAGAATTTTCTCCTACCGGGCACTCAACTGCCCACATAAGAGCCTTGAGGCTTGAGAGCCAAAGCGTTCGGTAGCTTTTAGAAAGCAGTCACATTACAACAAAAGTTTTACGAGATAAGTGGAAATCTGAGGCTCAGAATTTCGCCTTCTTTCACAGCCCATTAACCTTGGTATGGAGAATTGGGGCCTCCATTGCAATCGTCTGAATAGATCTGACCACGAGAAAGACATCGTTGAGTCTCCGCCAATGTCAAACATAAAGCAAAAAACATTTTATGTATGTTTTACTGCTGGCTGGAGGAACGGCTTACCACGAAATAGTACAGTAAGATGAAATAAATTCTTCCAATTATTAAAAGAAGCTAAAAATATGATTTGTGAAAAACCTCAACCATATCTAGGCAGATAGGACTCGGAGACCGTAAACGTAACTCTCAACCCCACGGGTATACAATGAATGTCAGAATTCCTGAAATACCCCAAGTACTGTAGCGGCACGAAAAGACAATCCACAGGATTAAAAGTGCAGTGATTTTAAAAGTCGTATATCGAAAATTCAAAATATTTACGCTCTGAAACAAAGCAAAGGAGGCAGCTTTTAGATTTTGTCTCGAACAACTGAACAGTTCAATGTCTGTTAGTTTGTTGTTTCTGCTCACAAACCATGCAGTTTTCCACAAGTATACTAATAATCTGAAGTTACATATTCCTTCTCGCGGGAAGGTGCCAATATCACTGAAGGAACCTTTAAGTAGCATGTGTGCCAACAGAACTAAAACCTTCAGCACGTGTCGAGATTTATGCCTTTATGGACTCTTCTGAGGCATCTCTAAAGAAGGTTTAATTCCCAGAAATTATTATAATATACAATTACTTAGGCCAGTTATTTCAAGGTTAATAAACCGAACTGATGTAACCATCGAAGACCGATTGCAGGAGCACGTACTACGAGCGCAGTTATTTTTGATACATATGTCCGCTTATTGAGCGTCACCAAGTCCCTGTATGTAACATAACCTGGCGCCGTACTCCATGTTTGTCCGCGGTTCGGCCCAATTGAGCAGTGATCTTCCCTGACTCTTGTGTGTAACAAATGCAGTCGACATTTAGTGGGCCTCTGTGGCCAGTGTGTCTGTTGAAAGGAAAGTGCCAACTCGGAGGTCGAAAAATATGCTAAAATTTTCTGTATTTTCTGGCCATAGTTTAATCTGCTTTTTTGGCTTCTATCTTGCCAAGATCATCCCTTTCCTTGGAAAGATGTATGAACCGCCTTCAGGACACGTCAAGCTTACAAAAAGTGCAAATTTTGTGGATTTAACAAAAATATTTCCAAAAGATGAAGGCGATCCCAGCTGATACAGTGAAATTATGATGGTACTAAGTAAATTAGCGACAATTTGTGTTTTCCTTAAATTGCCTGCAATACGCGGGTATTCACCCATTCTCCACTAAAGGCTCTGCTTCTATTACCTGCACTTTCTGGAACCTCGAAAAATTTCAAATAATGAACTTGAATCATGAGACTGATCAAACAGCTACAAATATCAGGAGATGTATGACGCAGCGCTCTACTGCGAAACATGTCTAACTTACGATCGCAAATGCAATCGAAGTTTCTTACATGCATTCTAGTGTTCATTTCCGTGTGTCTTTGATATTCTCCCTGATTGACTCGCATTCCTTAGGGACGAAATGAAAATTATTGTCCTGCGTGTGCTCCGATGCCTCAGTCGTTCAACAGAAAATTTGATGTACGATTTCAGGATTTGTCTTTCTCTATTCTCTGTTTCGGTTTGCGATCGCATAAAAGAACAGTATATAACCATCTAGTATGACGGATCATAAGGTGACTATCCGGCTAGTACAGTTGACTGGCTTCATGGAGGGAGAAGAGAATGAGGTCAGCCCTGTGGACCCTCACTATTGTCGCTAGGATCTCAATCGATCCCATTCTGTCCACCCGCCAGCATGCTACTGGTGACAACGAACGCTGTGTCATAGAACACTTGCCACGTGTAGTAATAAGCAGCTCGTTAAGAGTGCTACAGGTCAGACGCAGGCAGCTGTTTCACGGTCGTTACCAATCATCAGTACGTCACAGACCATATGAAGTGAAATACATAAACATGTCTAGTAGGAGTATGACCCTCACTGTTGTGGTTAGGATCGCACTCGAGCCCATTCCGTCCACCCGCCATCGTGCGAGTGAGGTCCTAACCACAACAGTGAGGGTCAAACGCTTATTTGACATGTCTTTATATATACGTACTGATGATCGGTGACGACCGTGAAACAGCCGTCTGGGAACTTCAGCCCTTCAGCGCATTGCACACCATGATAAATCTGGCGCGTTTTGGAACTTTCACGATGCGCTTAAAGTTGTGACTTGGAAGGCCGCCAATTGAAGAGATAACTCAGTTCTCTCAAGACGAGGAGTCAGACTGCAATGGCCTCTTCCGAATGCGGCTTCCATTGGCACTGCCAGTCAGTTTGTATCCGAGCCGCCCCTTACTTTTCTTATAAAATCCTGGTACATTTCGCGGAGACAAGGTTGTTTGTGGCACACATGGGCAAACTACTTAACTTCGTCAGTAACTGCTCCCGAGCGCGCCGCCGATCGTCCTGGCCTTGTATTCTCGACGGACCCAGGTGGAAAGAGATGCGAGTGTGCGGTAGATGCTGCGAAAGTCCACTGTCATCCTGAACCAATTCATGCGCAAGTCAACGTCCCGCACCCGCTAGGCTGCCAAGCACGCTACAGACATCGTCGCACACGACGGTATAAATGTTCGGTTGATTCATGAGTCGCTTGGTGGTGTATAATGCTGAACATTTCTGGGAATGTACTTCCTCAATAACTACGAGCGTAACTACTCATTTTCATTGTTGGGCGTTCGCTGCAACTTATCTTTTCGTTTAATAGTAAGAGGTTAATTATTTTCTGCTGGTGTATGTTTTATTGATGGAAATTTTGGTCACTTCTTTTTTAAACAGGGAGGATGTTTACCGACCCTGTCTGGACTCAATGAAGCAGTCTTCGCCTCAGGTTTTCCAGCGTCTCTACAGAAGTCGAAAGTTGCCTGAATCAGTCGCTCAATCGCTTCACACGAGAAGTCTAGTTTGAGTAAATGTTTTGCTAAATGAAGATGTGTTTGGTGTAAACCTACGAGGCAAGTAAAGATGAAGGCAGCAGCTAATTCAAGCCCCGCTCAGCCCTTTCAACCAATCATATTTGTAACCAGCGCCTATGGACGGATGCAAAATGACGCGCGCAAAAAGTCGACCACTACGAGTGGCGACATCCACCGCACTGCGTGACGGCGCATGCCCGACGACTTTCGCAGCATCCACGGCACATTCTCCCCCTAAACACGTTGTTTAGATGACGAGATGTCAAAACTACCGGTGGTGGGCGCCGGTGCAGCAGCTGACAAAGCCAAACGGCCCGTCTACACGGGCCACACACATGACCAGGTCCTGGCATGTGCACCAGATTTCCGCGGGCAGAGTTGTGGCCCCACATGGCGAGAGCTCCATAAAGGCGACATTGAGAAGGAGCCATTACAGTATGGGCCTTAATCTTGCAGTTTCTTCAAATACTTCCCGTCAATTGGTAACCTTCAAAGCAACGACTGTTAGAGCACCGTTATGGATTCGAGGGCATCCGGTTTATTATAGTGAGGAGTGCACCAATTCGCCCTGAAGGTGGATCCCTCAGCGTTAATTCCATTTTGCCTTCTCCCTCCCATGCACTAGCCAACTGTCAGACGCTCGACGCGCATACGACACGACACATCGACCGCCTCAGACAAGGATGTCCACTACTGTCCTTCGAAGTGAGCCCAACTGTGACGTATAGTAGGTGGGCTAACTCATAAAATCTCAACTGAAATTCCGAAATGCGTTTTCGTTTCGAAAAGATTAATTAAGTAGGGTCGTAAAACTAATCGGCCTTCGGTACAATTCTATAATAATTCAGTTACCTCAAGATGTCGACTTTCGACCGAACTTCCTACCGACTGCATGCTAAAATTATACTCTGCAAAAAATGACTACGTAAGTAGCATGCATTTTTTCATTGATTTTCGATGCCTCTAAAAGTCCGATTATATTTCTTGGAAAACATGCATACAATTATTCATTATTTCGCTCATTCGGTGAAAAAAATGCATCTTTTTCAATTTTATATCGCAAGGAAGGACATAAGTCAGTTTTCAAAAACTTTTCCGATTCTCGAATAATTCGAAAGCCGCTCTGCCGTCACACTTGCCTTCGTGTTTCCAAACTGAAAACCATGTATTTCCCGCGTACGGAAAACCACACATTTCTCTATGCTAATAAAGGAGGGCCATATAGGTTTCATAAAATTTAGCATTGGATTTGATCCATTTTGTTAACTTTACAAGCCACATTGGTAAATGCAGAGATATGACGTTTTATGAACAGGCATTTCACAGTATTAAACAGTCTCATAATTGGAAACTTTTCTAAAACCGAATTATGTCCTTCCGTGGAGTATACTATTGGAAGAAGACGTAATTTCTACCGAATGAGCGAAATAATGAATATTTTTTGTGCATGTCGTCCATGAAATATAATTGGACTTTTAGGAGCATCGAAAATCAAAGAGAAAAATGCATGCTACATACGTAGTCATTTATTACAAAGTCTGCTTTCGCAGGCAGCCGGAAGGAAGTTCTTTCAAAAGCCAGCATCCTGAGATAACTAAATTATTATAGAATTATACTGCAGGCTGATTAGATTTACCACCCTATTTAATTAATCTTTTCGAAACGAAAACGCATTTCTGAATTTCAGTTGACTTTTCTTGAGTTAGCCCACTTACTGTACACGTTACTTCGTGTGTGGAGAAGCACGTTTTCACTATATCTATTTCACTCTCTCTTCCCTCACATCCCGCGTTCCGATGACAGGACAGAATGAAGACAACCAGAGGTGTTGTGGGTTCAAGACTTGTAAGGCTAAACAGTGAGCTTACATGTGCCACATGTTCCTAATTCCACATGCATCCGGCCTCCTTGAGGGTTGAATCTCAGGAAGGTAAGAGACGCTATTAAGACCACAATAAGAAAGAGCCACTGCAGTCTTATGCTCACATTTCAGGAAAGAATCTAATCACCTCGCCAGTTGACAGTCTCCCAAGTCTCGACTTCCTAGGCAACAGCTTAATTGTAGTGACGAGTGTACTGATTTTCCACGAGGGTGAAGCCCTGAGGATCGGCTCCCTTATTTTTCCCTCTACGGCGTGTCAGTGGTCTGTTCGAGCATACGTGGCGATGAGATTGACGGCAGCAGGTGACGTGACGTGAAGGTCCCCGGCTTCCAGTGCCACACGTATTCTGATCCCCATTTCAAATATCCGAGCTTCATGCACGTTTTAGATGAACACACTCTCGTACGCGACATTTTGCCCGTCTTGGTGATGCTGGAAAATGATATAGACTAATTGACGCATGGGAGTGCGTGGTGCCGAATTGGTTCATGCATGTCTCAAGTGCATTTGCGTGGGTAGTAAGGTGATGTATTGTGTTGGTTGAAATCCTGGTTATATGTTGTGTGGACCAGGGGGTGTGGTGGAACGCCAAGGTGAGGATCCGTCCGAGCCATCCACCTGCGGCCTCTCTCGTCTCCGGTCTTCTTGACTCTGTCTTGACACCGGGCTCGGGCGAGGGAGGAGGAGAGAGTGTGGGTAGATGCTACGCAAGTCTACCGGCACTATAAACCCCTGCGTAAGTCACCGTCCCTGATCCCATTGCTGCTGCAACTGTGGGGTACACGGTGGACATCATCGAGACCGATGGTCGAACTGTCAAGGTGATGTAAGGATGGGTCAAAAGGTCTGAAAGCGTGTGCTATCCCAGTATCAGGACATCATGGCTCTCCCAGCCTGGTATGCGCAGGCAGTTCCCTGATATTCGGTTCCCTGTCCGTAGATGAGCTTGCGTTGCCGCTGGGTATATGGGCGGTGGACATGGCTGTCCAGTCCTTATTCTCGTCGTTCTGGCCCCTGTTGGGGTGTTGTTGTTGGTCAAATCTTGGGATGCAGTGTGGACCAGGAAGTGTGGAGTGGAACGCCAAGGTGCGGGCCCGAGGTGCCATCCAAATGAAGCCCTCCCTCACTCCCGGTCTTCTTGTCTCTATCTTGACACCGCATCCACGTGAGGGAGGATGAGAGAGTGTGCTAGATGCTGCTTAAGTCTTCTGTCACTATAAACCATTTCACCCGCAAGTCACCGTCTCTGCTTCACCTTGCTATGGAGCGCACGGTGGACATCGTCGAAAACGACGGTCGAACTGTCTACGTAAGGTTTGATCAGGGCTGCGCTGTCTTACCGATCGCTATCATTTATAAATATATAGCCGAATAGCCTCTCTGCCATTGCTGAATGTCCTTGAATAGTGTGAGCAGTGAAGAGGTACATGACTCGTACTGGCTGGGGCCATGGTACCGGGTTCTGTAGCGACGCTGTGGGAATTTGCTGACGTAATATCGAGTCCACATGTTATTGACTTCTACATTCACGATGAGGACACGTTGGTTGTTGCTGGTAATATGCCCGACCAGGGAAGGCGGAAACCGGAGCAGGTGCCTTCATCTATGATGATGTTGATGTCGGTACTTGGTTGTATCACCTCCCACGCAAGTGGAAAGTGTGCTCTCGACTCGGTCCCCATGCGGCTTCGGCTGCACGGGTGACTCGAGTCCGAGACTATCCCGACACGTCAAGCGTCGTGGATAGGAAGGTTGCTGATTGACGCCCGCTCTCAGTTCACGCAGTTCGTCGCGTTGTGTGTGTGTGTTGTGTGGAGTGGCGGACTGGTGGGCTGGGAACGTGTTGAAACAGCACCTTCCACGTCACTCTCACGCAAGTGAGAGACACGCCGTTCAACCCCCGTTGTGTGAAATCCTGGTGTTGTGTGTATGGGGGGCCAGGTCGTGCCGTGGCGCGCGCAGTCATGGTCAGTCGACCATCACAGCCACCGCACCCATTCCCCACTGCAGTATGCTGACCGGCTCGGACAGCGGCTAGGGTGTGGGAGTGGGAAGGGAGAGTGAGGTCGACGACTCAGCGCACTTCCTCCCCACTATAAACAATCTGACGCGCTTGAAACTATCACGGTGCGCTAAAAGCCGTGGCTTGGAAGGTTACCAACTGACGGGGTAACTTGGACCTCCTCCTTGACCGGAGGCGGTCTGAGAGTCAGGCTGCAATGGCTCCTTTTTAATGTGGCCTTTATGGTACTCTCATCACAGTGTGGGATCCGAGCCAGGCGTTGGCGGCACGCCCAGGTGCGGCTTCGGCCGTGCCAGCCTCCAAATCTCTCTTGTGTTGGTTGAAATCCTGGTTTTTTGTTGTGTGGACCAGGGGGTGTGGTGGAACGCCAAGGTGAGGATCCGTCCGAGCCATCCACCTGCGGCCTCTCTCGTCTCCGGTCTTCTTGACTCTGTCTTGACACCGGGCTCGGGCGAGGGAGGAGGAGAGAGTGTAGGTAGATGCTACGCAAGTCTACCGGCACTATAAGCCCCTGCGTAAGTCACCGTCCCTGCTCCCATTGCTGCTGCAACTGTGGGGCAGGCGGTGGACATCATCGAAACCGATGGTCGAACTGTCACTTGGTTGTATGAGAAAGACATGGTCGCATTGGAATCGCAGTGAATATGATGACCAACGGGACTAGCCGTCCCCTGAATGTCCGCTGATAATATGGCCATCGTGGCAAGAGTTTGATCGTAGTGTCGTTTTACAATAGCATTTAAGTCTTGCATGTCCACTGTTTTGTCTTGACATCTTGTAGTGGGTTAGCTTCGAATGCTGCCATTTCAGCTTTTATAGCGGTGCACCAAGCCTGCCAGTCCTGTAGGAGGTCTTATCAGGTCACAGAATCTATGCAGAGTTGATTGCGGAATGTATTCAGGCTGCTGTGGCATCGTCTCTTTTACCGGCATTGACTATGTCTGCTCGTAGATACTTTACCATAGAGTACTGGCCTGGACAAGCATTGGTTAGTCATTTTCACGACATGTTCACTCTACTGTAGTCGAACCTGTTTCAGAATAACACGGATGCCGAGAACGCCCGCCCCTCCCAGGCCCTTATTGTCCGTGATCACTTCCTCTCACCACGCCTCCGGCACTATTCGAGGACAACTGAGGTGAATATGATTTAATTTTCTTGCCTGACCGTATTTAGGACGACAAGCTTGCACGTCTTCAGTTTTCTGTTGGGGAGGGTGTCGCAGCGATTCCAGGCTGAGTGCTGCAGCTTGCCACTGGCTTGGTTGGCCTTAAAGATCCGACTTGTAATTTTGTCCTCCATCCTGACCCCTCCTGATATTGTACTTCAGCAGTACGCGAATCTGTTCCCTGATGTGAGGCGATTTCGGTTGACACATGCCATGGTACCCACTGATGCATGACCACCGTCTTCTTCGTGTTAATGGTCAGCCCGAAGTTTGAGCATCCGTAGTCAAAGGAGTCCACATCACCACACAACCGCCTCCGTTGTGCTGCTCAGCGCGTTGTCGTCTCGTGAATAAGAGGTAGTAGACTCTAATCATGGATAGTTTCATTTTGCCCGAATACGCCAAATGTTGAATACTTAACCTTCGGTTCTGTGGTTGACGTCGACTCTCGGCCGCTCCTCACGGTAGGCGTTCGTCACTGCTAATGTGCTGGATACTGCCTTGTTTTCCCCGACTGTCGTCATCCCGCCGTCGTACGGCCGTCTAATGGCCTATGTCAGTTATTACGACCATTCGATTATCAGTATGATTTTCCATACTTCCTTCCGGTTCACAGTATCAAAGGCCTTCTTCGTCCCTTGTTTCTTACAGTTGTCAGTCAGTGAAGATCGTGTATGTGGTTCCACGATGTTGCCGGAATCCGCGTCATACTTCCCGAAGATGCCTCTGTTTTTTGTTGTCCAGACTCGCCTCACCCTGCCTTTAGAAGTCCGCACCAGAAAGTTTATCTCGCAACAACCCCAACCAGATGTCAGTGTGCTCGCCGGTTTGCGGGCCACCAAAATCATTATCTCTCTGGTCGGTTGACCATCGGGTTGTCCAAAACTGGGAGCCGACATTCGGAGCCGTTGGGGGTGATCAAAGTAACTCTGGCGGCGTGGGCGCCAAAAGGATGGGGGCGACGGGGGCTCTTTTGTTGTTTTCTGTTGTTGTCGTGCCTTTTTGAAGGGCATTTTAAACGCCCACAAGCGTCGGTCGATGGCGTGACCATCCGCACTTTCGAGGGTGAGCACTGACCCTCTACCCAGGACTGCTGAGTCATGCCGAATGCCACATACGTCGCGACTTGAGTACGATGGAAAGGGGACCCCAAATGGCCCGCACTCTCCCTCTGTCGGACTTTTTGTTTTGGTGGGGAGGGGAAGGGTAGAAGGAAGATGGGAATAACCAGATGCGGAAATACACGAATGTTGGGTGCTCTTATCTGATTTGGTCCGGTGGTCAAGGCCTGTTACCGGGCGGTGGTCGCCCCGCCGAGCGCGACATCATGGGGTCACAGGGGAGGGCTGTGTGTCAAGGTGGGGTAAAGTAGAAGTATTCACCAGGTCGCGAATGTCTTTTGTCGGAACCACGAGATCATTAGCGTTAAACAGATAATAAAACACATTGATAGACTTGGAGTGACCGTGTCATCTCAACGTGAGGCCCAGTCTGATGATCATAGGCACTAAGAGCACACGATAGACATCGCACTGTAAACTAAGAGGGGTAAGCAGAAGTACAGCTAGCTTATCCTGACAATTTTGGGCTAGGTGCAAAAACAGTTGACTACTTAACTGTGCTTATCTAGTTGTTTCCGATAATGAGCCTGGGAACCAGTCTTGAAAATCTATACAACGAAGGGTTTTCATTCCTAAATAATTTCCCCGCTTTCTAACAGATATACAGTGAGTGACCGATCTCATGAAATGTTGGCTGAAATTCTGAAATGCGTTTTCGATTAGGAAGGATTACTTGGTCGCGGTTGTAATACTGATTATTTTGTGGCATACTGTTATAACATTTCGGACTCGGCAGGATGTCGGCTTTTAAATGCACTTATTTTCAATCTCCTGTGGAAAGCCTGCTTGGTAAAAAATGACTACTTAAATAGCTTGCATTTTTCCCATTGATTTTCGATGGTCTTGCAAATTCAAATATATTTTATGGAAACCATAAACAAAAATATGCTTTCTTTTTGTCAATCAATAGAGAATCACGTTTTCTTTATATTTTATACTTAAGGAAGGAATATAATTAGGTTTTAAAAAAGTGTTCTAATTGCCGAATAATTTGGAGCCTGATCATTCGTTGCATTAGCGCTTATTGATTTCACTCTACAAGGTGCATTCGTTCCGCGTAAAGTAAATCCCATATTTTTCTATGCCACTAAAGAGATATCATACAACGTCCATAAAATTTTGCAATGGATGCGGACCATGCTGTACATTCCATGACGAGCAGTGGTAAACGGACAGGTACGATGCTATGTGAATGGACATTTCGCGGTCTTAAAAAGTCTCATAATTAGAAACTTTTTTAAAACCTAATTATACTCCTTTCTTAATTACAAAATATATAGAAGACGTGATTCTCTATTGATTGACTAAAAGAAAGCATATTTCTGTTTATGGTTTCTATAAAATATATTTGAATTTGCAAGACCATCGAAAATCAATGGGAAAAATGCAAGCTATTTAAGTAGTCATTTTTTTACCAAGCACGCTTTCCACAGGAGATTGAAAATAAGTGCATTTAAAAGCCGACATCCTGCCGAGTCCGAAATGTTATAAGAGTACGCCACAAAATAATCAGCATTACAACCGCGACCAAGTAATCCTTCCTAATCGAAAACGCATTTCAGAACTTCAGCCAACATTACATGAGATCGGTCACTCACTGTACATGCAAATACATGAATGTCAAAGGGACGCTCACCGATCGGGTAATGAGAGGCACACGTTCCATTATTACTTGGGACTCAGTTCGGAGCTGTCGTAGGCAGCCGCAAATCGACTAGCAAGATGTACTCATAACGGGTTGCCGACTAAGACTAGGGAGACCGGGATGGCCATGTACAGTAGGTGGGCTAACTCATGAAATTTCAACCGAAATGTCAACTTTCCAGCGAACTTCTTTCCTGCTGCATGCAAAAACTATACCCTGCAAACATGACTACGTATTTAGCATGCATTTTTCTCATTGATTTTCGATGCCTTTAAAAATCAAATTATATTCCATGGAAAAAATTCATAACAATATTCATTCCTTTGTTCATTCGGTAGAAAATTGCGTCTGCTTCCAATTTCATACTCAAAGGAAGGGCATCATTCGGTTTTAAAAAAAATTCTAATTGAGGGACTTTTAAATGCCATGAAATGGCCGTTCATAAAACGTCGTGTTTCTTCATTTACCAAAGTGGCTTGTAAAGTTAACGATATGGCTCAAATCTGCTAGTAAAGTTTATGAACCTCATATGGTCTCCTCTTAATACAGTAGAGAAATGTATGGTTTCCCGTACGGGGGAAATATACGGTTTGTAGTTCGGAAACCACCTAATGCAAGTTTAATGGTAGATCAAATTCAAAATTATTCCGCACGCCAGGATGTTGGCTTCTGAACGCACTTCCTTCAGACGGCCCACAAAAACCGTACTCGGGAAAAAATGACCATCATTTTTTCTTGTGCCATTTGGTAGAAAATCGCATTTTATTCAAATTTTGTATTAGAGGGAAGTGTCTTTCAGTTTTGAAGGTTTATAATTTGAGATTTTTCAAGCCCGCTTATGTTCATTCAAATAGCACCGTATATGTGCGTCTGGTAGCAGCCCTGTTAAAGTTTGCAATATAGATCACATTCGTTTCGAAAGCTTATGATCCCTATAAATATCCTCTTAACGAGATAGAGGACTATGTGATTTTTCTTAAACGGAGGTATGCAGCATATGGACTGGACGTCCAAAACGCAGACACAATGGCAGATCAGACCCAAAATTATTCAGAGATTTAAAAGCTTTTCATATTTAAATATTCCCTTTCTCAGAAGAATATTCGAAAAAGCCGGTATGTGTTGTTATAGGCGTACAAGAAAGGATCATTTTATATATGTTATCTATGAAAACAAATTTCAATTTATAGGGAAGTCGAAAACCAATGGAAGCATGCATACTATTTAAGCAGTCATTTTACTGATTGCGGTCCACGCAAGCGGCCGGAAATAAGTGCGCTCAAAAGCAAACAGCCTAGCGTGTCTAGAATATCATTAGATTATGTCGTATCATCAGAGACAGTGCCAGTCTCTGACGATGATGGGTTCAAGTGAGAATCCGAAACGTCTGGCGAATAAAGCCCTTATTCCAGCGATTGCTTCGTCTTCTGATCAATGTCAGGACGACTGGAGGTGGATGCGGGTGGTATGGCTGGCAATATACGCGACCCAGTCCCCGCAACATGTACTAGGCCACAAAAACTGCGAGTCGGATCATTTGTGATAACAAGTACAGTGCGTGACCGATCTAATGAAATGTTGACTAAAATTCTGGAATGCGCTTTCGATTAGGAAGGATTACTTAAGTGGGGTTGTTATACTGATAATAATACAGCATTATCCTATAACAATTCAAACTCTCCAGGATGTAGGCCTTTGAATTCACTTCTTTTTGACCTCCTGCAGAAACCACACTCGGTAAGAAATGACCATTTAAGTAACATGCATTTTTTCCTATTGATTTTCGATGGTCTTATATATTCAAATATATTGTATAGAAAACATGCACAAGAATGTGCTTCCTTTTGCTTATTTGGTAGGAAATCACATTGTCTTCATATTTTATTCCCGAAGAAAGTGTGTATTTTGATTTTAAAAAAGTTTCTTATTATGAGATTTTTAAGAGCGTACGATATCCATGCATGCAAGACAGCACATATCCGTTTATTAATGCTCATCATGAAATGTACAACACAACCCGGATCCATTGCGAAATTTCATGAACTCTATGTGGTATCTTCTTAAAGACATGGAGGCATATATGATTTTTCTTGCACGGAAAGTATGTACCTTGTTGACTGAAAATTCTAATCGCTGATGCAATGGCAGATCAGGCTGGAAATTATTCGGGAATTGGGAAACTTTTTTAAAACCAAAATACACACTTTCTTCGGGAATAAAATACAAAGACAATGTGATTTCCTACCAAATAAGCAAAAGGATGCACATTCTTGTGCATGTTTTCTATACAATATATTTGAATATATAAGACCATCGAAAATCAATAGGAAAAATGTATGCTACTTAAGTAGCCATTTTTACCGAGTGTGGTTTCTGCAGGCGGCCGAGAGGAAGTGCATTTAGAAGCCGACATCCTGGCGAGTCCGAAATGCTATAGGATTATGCTGCATATTAATCAATATTACAACCCCACCTAAGTAATCCTTCCTAATCGGAAACGCATTCCAGAATTTCAGCCAAAATTTCATGAGATCGGTCACGCACTGTACGCTAAAAGAACTATGCACTGAAGTCTGATTTTCAGTCCTGAGAGGACAGAGTTTCCCGTCAGTTGGCAGTCTTCCAAGCCACGACTATTATAGATTCGAACTCGTAATAGTTTTCATTAGTGAGGCATGCTCTGTCTGTCGTAAGGAGGGATTCCCCTGCGTCGTCCTCTCTCTCTCCCTCTTCCCTCTCCTATGCTCCATTACACTATTCGAGTCTGTCAACCAATCAGGAACCATTCCTGGAGAAAAAGAAGAGAAAGACGAATAACAAACCATAAGATAGCCATATTCTTACAACCTTTTGTCCCTCCTTCTGAATCCGCCTCAACATATTAAGTTTTGATTCACACCCTCTTCTTAATGAAACCGGAGCAGTTTTGCCGTCAAAACGGGTGGGGGTACCAAAATAGTCATACCGACGGCGGAAAAGAAAACTCTGTTCCTCAAAGTCCCCTTTCAAGGGGACGCGGCGAATGAACTCCTGGGAAGGCGACTTGACCAAGCTCATTCAGGGACCCTCCCGGCCGCAAGAGTTCGAGTCTTGTTCTCGACCAACCCCGTCTTACGCGGTGAAGGTAGTGATAGACTATCAGCTCAGACCACCTTCGTGTGCAGTGACTTACTTGCCCCCTATGGAGCAATTTATATTGGTCGTACGAGTCCGTGCCTATCCACAAGACTACGAGAACACCTGCTGAGGAAAGGTGGAGTTAAGAGCTCACACAGCTCCATCCTCGCACACGCGGTTGATTCTGGTCATCGTGTGGATCCTGACGAAGCCTTCCCTAGGCGACCGGGTCAGCGTTACTAGCAACAGCAGAAACGACTGCCGTCAGGCTACAGAGGCCGGTCCTGTGTGGGCAGACGACTCTCTTGCACATTTCTGACCTACTAGCTGTCGCCAGTCAGCAGGTGCCACTCCAGTATCCTTCCTCTTGTCGGTAATACTGTGTGATTATTGATTGTTCCCGTGCAGCCGTCTGTGTGAACTTCTTTCCCAAGACAAAACGGAAATGTCCACTTCTGTCCTGCAATCAGGATAGAGATGGGTGTGCACCAGTCATCCGCAACTGGACGATAAAAATTTTGTGGTTTTCCGTAAATATAACTACTAACTAAGAGGCGGCCCAAGGAGACTCTGACTCAGTCTCATCCCGACAGGTCGGAGATGTGAAAATACTGTAGTTGCCGCTAAACTGATTTATTTTAGTGATCGACTAGGGCCAACCCAGATCACGCCAGCCCACTGCCCCCCACCCCCTCCGCATACCATTAGGGCGCACAAGAAACACGTCGGTGCGTATAAAACAGGGGGGAGAGGAGAGAGGTGGGAAGTGAAAATAGTTCCGGGGCCCTGACGCTAAGGCAGATGCGAGTATTTGGAGGGATCATGCACGAGCCCGCTAGAACGAAGGGCGTCGTAGTGCACGCCGTGAAATCGTAAAACGTGTTCGGGAAATCAGCGCCAGAAGCTGCCGCTCGTCTTTAGTAGAGTCGGCCCGCTGTCGTTGCTTGTCAAATGGATGTGGACCTGCCTGTTACTGTGCGTAAAATGCAGTCGATGTGTGTGTGTGTGGGGAGACATTCTCGAGGGTTGAGTTTAACACAGGTTTTGTGCTGAATAAACTTTCAATGGAGTTTCAGACTATGTCGGGTAGGAGTAGGTAAGAATGATGATCTTGTGCAGGTTTCGTAACCATGGTGCGTATGTTTTTACAGGTGCATATTAACTAACCAGCGAAGGTCTTTTATTCTGCTCCTTTGCGTAATGGTATAGGGGGGCTCAGCGATGGTTCTTACGGAACTCTCTCGTTCCGTTGTGCCTTACGGGCTCCCTCTCTCGAGCCCAACCAGCAGCCGCACAGCGGAGCATGGTATAGGCGAATGTGATTACCAACAAAGACAGGGGAGACTGGGATGGCCATTTCTGGCTTATTAGCCGTCGTCAGCCAGCCATATCCAACCCCGAGGTCTGCTATCTCTGGGGCTTAGTCTCGCAACCTGTTGGTTAGAAGTCCGACGCCTCCAACCACTGAGCCACGGGCTCGTTGAGATGTTCCACACCTCAGTGTTTGGTCTGACTAGTTAGCGACGGCTAATAAACCAGAAATGGCCATTCCCGTCTCCCCTGTCTTTGCCGGTAATAACATTCTATGTGTAAGTGTTAGTCGTTGTGTAAGATAGTTTTTTCAACGCATAGTACACAAAAACCGACTCTGGAAAGCAAAGCTACAAAACAGGTGAATAGGAAGCCTCTCTATTGTGGCGCCTTGCGTTAATTTTCAGGGCGTGTAGGCTTAGTGCTAGGGTCAGAATAAAGGCTAAGATTCAGGTTAAAACAGGAAAATATTCCCTCTTCCTGGAATGTCGCGCAGTGCCACCTGTGTTACCGCAGGGCCCCTAATCCAATGTCTTACCAGAAAAGACGCTTGAAATCACTTTATCAAGGGAATAAGGCTTTTACCGAAAAAAATAATAGAATCAGTTTTTACAGCAGTAATTCTGGAAATTGTAATGTCATCGGTATGTGTGAGCGCCCTCCTACCATTATACAAAAATATTTTTTCGATGAAACACTACTGCAGGGCCGCTCATATCTCATTAACTGATCCTTAATAGGAGGGCTTTGAGGAAGATGGAGATCAAGATTGAGGTTTTTCATCGGTGTATGTTTTTAAACGGATTTTCGGACTTTTAATTTGGAATTGTAATTTAATAGCTAGATCGAAGGAAATTGGAGTCTGAAAGCAAGTTCGTGGAGAATAACACGATTGGAGGCGTTTCCATGGCGCAAAGAGAGCGGGACTTTGATTAAGGTTTGCAGATTCTGCATTTTGGGAAAATATACGGGTTGCAGGACAAAGGTAATGTGATGACTACATTTCAATTGGCCAGCCAGGTTGTGTTTCATGTAGGTGTTGTTGTTTGGTAACTAAGTGTGAAAAATAAAACTTCGTGTTCAGATGTGGTTATGTAACCGCATTGTACGTAAACAAACCCCAGCCACCTTTAATACGGGACCGTAGGTAATAGGGGTTTTTACAGGTGGGACCGGGGAACGCACAGGGGGCGAGGTCAAGTAATTGTATGCAAAAGAAAAAGCTATTGGGAATGCGCGGTTGTACGTTGAGCGGTTGAGAAATAGTTGCCCTAACCCTGAAACATCCAACACGAAAATTAGAAGGAGATGCCAGGCCGAAAGTCAGGAAATAGCATCGGCATAATGCCGAAAAAGGTAGACACAGCAACAAAGAAACAAGGCCGCCACCAGAACACACACCGGAACGCACAGCAAAACCATGCCAACGTAATTACACAAACTCAAAATAACTAAGTAGGTCAACGGCATTGTGTCCATCAGGTGCGGCTACATAACCACATCTTACCAAGTTTTTTCTTAAGCAGAATACTAGCTCAGATTATTTTACTACTGAGAAGCAGCACATCTTCCTACCAAAATATTCCCTGTTCTAATAACTGTCTTCAACAAAACCTGCTTGCTTGTGTACCTCATGAAATGTACAACATGGTCCGCATCCATTGCAAAATCTTATGGACTCTATATGATATCTTTTTAAAGGCATAGAAGAATATGTGATTTTCTTTACGCTTAATGCTTGCACCTTGTAGACTGGAATCCCTGAGAGCTAATGCAACGACCGAGCAGGCTCCAAATTATTCGGCAATTAGAAAACTTCTTAAAGCCCAATTATACTCCTTTGAGTATAAAATATAAAGATGACGTGAACCTTTATCAAACGACTGAGGGAAGGTAGTTTCTATAAATATATTTGAATTTATAAGACCATTGAAAATCACTGTGAAAAATGCATGCTACATAAGTAGTCACTTTTTACCGAGTACTGTTTCTACACGAGATTGGACAGAAATGTATTCAAGAGCCGATATCCTGCCGAATTCGAAATATCATAGGATTATGCCGCAAGAAAATCAGTATTAAAACCCCATCCAAGTAATCCATCCTAATAGGAAACGTATTTCAGAATTTCGGCTAGCATTTCATGAGATCGGTCACTCACTATAGGTGTGCTAAATCATGAAATGCGAACCGAAATTCCGAAATGCGTTTTCATCTCGAAAAGAGTACTTAAGTGGGATTTAGAAAGTAATCATCATGCAGCATAATTCTGTAATAATTCAGTTGCCTCGGGGTGCTGGCTTTCGAAAAAACATTTTTCCGGTCGCATGCGAAGATGAAAATCTGTAAAATGACTACTTAAGTAGCAGGATTTTTATCGTTGATTTTTATTACACTGAAAAAATTGGGTTAGATCGCAGTTGGTAGCCAGGAATGGGGAAGCCGACGGCGACCTTAACCCTAACCTCAACCTTAAAGTTTGACCGTTAACCCTAACGGCAACCCTAACCCTAATCCATATCGTAAACGTAACCGTAGCCCTTAAACATAGCCTTAACTGAAAAACCTAACCGTAATACTGAAACCTAATCGTACGCTCAAACCCTAACCGTAACCCTAAAACCTAAGCTTAAATGCATAACCTTAACCCGAAAAGCGGAAACCATTAACCGGTACACTAAACCTAACCTCACACGTAAAACGGAGGCCAAATGGATCAGATGTGATTATGGAGCCCCACAAAATAGCCCCAGTAAGCAAACCCTCCGACACCTGTTATACGGGGCTTGGCTGCCAACTGCGATCTAGCCAAAATTGTATTTCATGGAACGCATGCATAAAAATATTCATTCTTTTACTCATTCGGTAGAAAATTACATCTCCTTTCAAGTTGATACTCGAAGTAAGGGTATAATTCGGTTTTCAAAAACTTTTCCAATTTCCGAAAAATTTTGAACCCGACCTGCCGTTACACTTGAATTCAGTGTTTACAAACTACAAACCATAAATTTACTGTGTACGGAGAACCATACATTCCTCTACTGTTTTAAGAGGAGGTCATACTGGGTTCATAAAATTTAGCAGTGGATTTCAACCATATTGCTAACTTTGCAAACCACATTGGTAAGTGCAGAGACATGAAGTTTTATGAACGGTTATTTCACAGTATCAAAAAATCTCACAATTAGAAACTTTTTTAAGACCGAATTATATCGTTCCTTTGAGTATAAAATTGGAAGAGGATGTAATTTTATACCGAATGAGTAAAAGAATGAATACTTTTATTCATGTTTTCCGCGGAATATAATTAAATTTTAGGGACATCGAAAATCAACGAGAAAAATGCATGCTACATTGTTTACAGTCTCATTTTCGAATTCGGCCGGAAAGGTGTTCGTTCGGAAGCCAGCATCTCGAGGTAACTGAATTATTATAAAATTATGCTGCATGAGGATTAATTTTAAAATCCTACTTAAGTAACCTTTTTCAAATTAAAACGCATTTCAGAATTTCGGTTAGCATTTCAAAAGTTAGCACATCTACTGTAGCTTTTTGAGTGTGGCTATTTTTTCTCTACTAGTGGACCTTATTCATCTGCGAGAATCAGATGATAGTCATTCCTGGTCCACCAAGCGCAACCGGTCACCGGCCTTCCCACACACTTAATTAACTTGTAAACTTAAATTTAGTGATGGGACCACATGCCGAAGGCGATGATGACCAGGGCTGTCCCGCAGAGGGCGCAATGGTGCCTTGAGTGCGAAGTTGTCTGTAGTGAAGCGGACTTGTGACACAGTCACCTCATCTTGCATCGAGCCCCAAAGCCCAACGGGACGGGCAGATCCCGCAACCCGATCGGTATGTGACCTTCCCCATTACAATCGACGAGGTAACGGACCCGTGAGCATTCGACTCAGCGATCAAAGATCCTGGGTTCGAGTCCCTGGTGTCTCACACCAGGGATCGAGTACGGCTGGCTAATGACGTCTAGTAAGCCGGAAATGGGCATTTCAGTCGCCCCGGTCCCCATCAGTAATCTCGTTCGGTATAAATTACTACTCGCTGTGAGAATGCCCAGGCACAAAAGCCAAGCGAGACCATCAGAACGGGACCGATGAACGTCCTCCCAACATACTTCTGCCTCTCTTCGCTTGTCCCAAATTTCGATAGCAAAACGGACATTATGGATGAGGTAAAGAGCATGAATTTGGTTTCCAGTTTGATTTCGCAAATAATGCTTCTCACAAGCTAGCCATTTTCGGCTGGGCATTCGAATATAGACCCTCGCACTACACGTGGCCTAACCCTAAATTTCGGGGGGTTGGGGATTAGAGTTGCTGGTAAGGGTAAACATAGGTTAAAGTCAGTCGTAGGATTAAGGTTAAGGTTGGGCCGCAGGAATAGTTACCCCCGAAATTTAACCCGAGCTCACTTGTAACTCCGTCTCCGACCCAGTTTCCCTCAAATTTTATAAATGAAACCGCATACTAGCACTAATTGCCCAAATCCACAATCCGACGAGAATCACTTTCGATCGCCTTTGGCCCCTAACGTTTGGGGAGGGGGGGTTTCATAAAAAGTTTTCCTAACTGAGGATGGACAAAATCCAAATGAAGATTCAGACGACTGAAAAGGGCCAATAGCGCAAAGATGGAAGAGGTTCTGGCGAGTATCGAGTGTTTGTCCGTTTCCTTTTCATTTGCAGAAATGCACACTAAAAGCGCCTTTGAAGTCCTGCGTCTCGACATCACTTTGAGCATCGATGTCAAAATGATCAAGAGTTGGAGGCCAAGGCGTTTTAGGCATCTGTCGGAACCAAGTTTGTGCTCGGGAGTGGACGTCTGTTACACTACCCGATCGTCTCCGGCAACAGGAGAGGGTGATAACTGGCAGCACTGATTTCCAACTGGGGGAAGTCCGGTGAGGACCTCCTCGTAGGCCGAAGATGGGCGCTCGAGTATGCACGTTGCTGTAGTGCGGATTCGCATTTTCCCCATCCCAGGGCTAACCCGATACCTCAATTGAACGGAGCGTCGGGTTCAGAAGGCACCATGACTTAACATTTCGACTGTCGTTTCCGACAGTATCCCCCTTGTCCCCCACAGTAGGTTGGACGCAGGGACCGTGACTTGCACGTGAATTAGTTTATAGTGGTAACGGGCTTGCACTGCATCTAACGCACTCTCTCCTTCTGCATCCCTTGGGTCTGACTTCATGAAAGTGTCAAGGATACCAGAAGCGGAATCGTGTACAGGTGGCTGGCGCGGCGTGGGCTTGTGCCTAGGCATGCCGCCACACCCCATATGGGACATTTGTCGTGGACGTGCAGCCCAATAACGAGCGCCATGCCCAGGTATGATCACCGCGTCGGTCCAGCGCATCTTCCCCGTGGTCGGTTGTAGGGTAGCCCAATACTGGAGTCCCTGGACTCGAATTCAAGCCTCGGATGCGCTAAAATTTAGGTTATGACATTGCTGGCTAGTGATGGCCAGCAAGCCAGAAACGATTATTCCAGTGTCCCTAATCGCTGTTACCAAGGCTTTCAAAGAAATGGAAGGCTCATCTTCGACCCAGTCCGTCTGCGTCTGGACAGTGATTTCCGCCTTGTATCTGTCGGTGACCAGATCAGTCCTTCTCTCCGGTCAGTTTGCCTTCCCAATAACCAAAGAAACTCGAACACTCTTGGTCGTTATTGATCGATGTCACTCCGGTGGGACAGGAATGGCTCTAGTTTCGTCTTTCATTTCGATTGCGCGTATACGGCCTAGCAGCCGCTTTCAGCTCCGCGGACGCAATGAACCCTGCATTTGAGGGCGCATTTTCCACCTTCTCCCCCCTGGAAGGCAAGCAGTGCTTCCCAGAATAGAGCTACTGAGACCTCCCACTCGGCTACTGCATCCGGTAGGACTTGGGAACAGTCCGGTAGGAATGCCACTCAAAGTGGCCAAGGTCACCCATGCGATTGCTGATGTTCTCCGTACAGTGCTTGACCGATCTCATGAAATATTGGCCGAAATTTTGGAATGCGTTTTCGATTAGGAAGGATTACTTAGGTGGGGTTGTAATATTGATTAATATGCAACACAATCCTACAGTATTTCGGACGCGCCAGGATGTCGGCTTTTAAATTCACTTCCTCTTGGCCTCCTGCAAAAGCAACACTTGATAAAAAATGACTACTTATGGGGCATACATTTTTCCCATTGCTTTTCGATGGTCTTATAAATTCAAATATATTTTGTAGAAAAAGTGCATAAAAATGTGCTTTCTTTTACTCCTTTTGTAGAAAATCACACCGTATTCATACTTTTTACCCAAGGAAAGTGTATATTTAAGTTTTGAAAAGTCTCCCAGTTTCCGAATAATTTTGAGCCTGATTTGCCGTTGCATTAGCGTTTGGCGATTTCAGTCTACAAGGTGCATGCTTTAAGCACAAGGACAATCATATATTCCTCTATGCCATTAAAAAGATACCACATAGAGTTTCTAAAATTTGGCATTGGATCCGGACTGTGTTGTACATTTCATGAGGAGCATTGGTAAGCGGACATGTGCGGGCCTGTACGTCTTGAAAATCTCATAATTGGGAAAATTTTAAAATCTATATATGCACTTTCTTTGGGTACAAAACCTGAATTCAGTGTGATTTCTGCAAAAGGAGTAAAATAAAGCATATTTTTGTGCACGTTTTCTGCAAAATATATTTGAATGTATAAGACCATCGAAAACCAATGGGAAAAATGTATGCTACATAGGTAGTCATTTTTTTTTATCAAATGTGGTTTTCGCAGGATGTCAAGAGGAAGTCATTTAAAAGCCGACATCCTGGCGAGTCCGAAATGCTATAGGATTAGGCTGCATATTAATCAATATTGCAACCCCACCTAAGCAGTCCTTTCTAATCTTAAACGCATTCCAGAATCTCGACCAATATCTCATGAGATCGGCCACGCACTGTACAAGGCTTAGGCATTGCAGTGAAGAGACAACGTTCAGCTTGACGTGTCATATACGTGCTCGGGTCCAACCTTAGCGAGGGTTGTCATAAAGATCACATTAGGAGAGAGCCATTATAGCCTGCCTCACAGTTCATAAAGGAACGAGCATGTCAGATGGCAACCTTTTAAACCACGGCTTTTAGCACGTCCTGGTAGTTTGTAAATACACCACAATTAGTTTAGTGTATGAGTAAACACCGGATCGGTCCTGCTCACTTTTGAAAGCGACAGCGTCGCGCCAAAGCGGCTAAAATATGCCCGGTTGCCGTGGTCAACTCGATATGAAGCCTGAGTCCAAGCGCGCCACAGGCACGGCCGATCCCTCCCTACTGAACGAATCAGACTACACGGTTGTACCAGATGAAGACACGTAGGGTACAATTAACAGAGTGCAAAACCCTGACTATGCATCTTGCAAGCACGGTTGATTCCTCTCTACCTATCGAATGGGATTGAACACAGCTTCACCGAGGGAATGAGACTTTCTGGTCATCCTTGTATGTCTTAATTCCCGGTTAAAACCTTCCCCTTAGTGCGACCAGCAGGGAGCTTAAATACGGAGAACTCGGTATCAAGTTTTAAAGTTGATATGATCTCATTAGATCCTTTTAACATATTTCTAACAAAAATTAATTCCAATAGAAGCGAAAAGACGAGTCCCAGGAAGAAGTCTTGAAGAAGGCGACACGATCGCTGCAGAAATGACGCCAGTTTCTCGAGTCATCGTTCACTGGTCCCCAGTACATTAGCAAGTGTAACTACCTTCTCCTTCCATACTCGATGCTGAGACTTCGCATAGGCGGAGTAATTAGCCACGCGGGGAGCGTACATGTGAACACTGTTCCAAACGCCAGAGTCGGTGGGTCAGATGGTCGAGCAATCATCACACCGACATCCCACACACGTGGTGAAATTGCAGCAGTTAACGACGCGAATGTCAGCCATCAAACGTTCATCACACCAAGTGCAACGATCCCGGATGAAGGGGGTAGCCGCGAATATTCATAGTTGTGTGATAGCATGGTGACTGCATTCTATGAATATTGCAGCCCCTTGTGTATGAACCACACGTATCTGCTATTGTCTGTGATGATGGGTTCAAGCAGGAATCCGAAACGTCGGGCGAATAAAGTTTTTGTCCCAGCGATCGTGTCTCCTTCATCACAAGAAAATATTTCAAAGCTTTCTGTCCTTCTAGTTAACGCCGTCATGGCAACCAGATCGCCTGCTCAGTCTCTGGGAAACTACTCAGCGCCGGTCAGCCAGTCACAAAAAGAAAGGCAAATACAAGAGTGTAAACCAGATTCTTGTGTACAACCATAGACCAAATAACACATCATGTCTTCTCCATGAGGGTTTGGAGATATGGTACATAGGATCAAAAAGGACGTTCTTGCTGTCGTCTAATTTGCTTAGTTTAGTGCCGAGGACCGGACCGTGGATGGTTGAAAGAATGCGAGTGCAGGCGAAAGGACTGGCAGAAAATGGCGAGGAGAGAGGTGGAGGGAATCGGAATCTGCGTGCATATAATGTAGACGGGGGGAGACAGTTGTGTCAGAGACTTTGGCCTTGTGTTCGGGTAAAGCGCATCGGTTCCTGGACCGGATGGCCTAGCATCCGAACCAGTCAGGCGTGCACTTTGGGAGGGGACGAAGCGGGCGCGGGTTAGGGAGTAGGAGGGCGTTCAACATACCTCTGATATGATTCGGCAAGTTTGGGCTGGACATGTTGATGTAGGTCTGGGTATGTATATGTGGGCTCGCGTCTGTGTGTGTGTACAAGTCCCGGCTATCGCTGTGTGCTTGACTGAATTGTCTTAAAGACCAAACGAAGCAGTGGCGAAGGGGTTTTCTGAGGCTGAACTTCGCTAAAAAACAGTCTTATCCCAGCAGACAAACAGTCGCCTCAGTTAGCATGGATGTTTTGCAGAGTGCTGGAATCTCCAGCCATATGAAAACCGGGACCGTGCATGTAGGCGTCACCGGACCCCCCGCTAGTTCCACCACTGCCGCCATTACCTACTGCAGTAGCGTGCGGAGCCTGTGAATCCTGATGCAGTTGGGACTGCTGTAATTGGTTGTAGTGGTTACCAATAAAGTTAGGGTTCTGCAAGGCCGCCACGGCACCCCCGTAGGCGTAAATGGCTGCAGCCGCAGCCGATGCAGTACCATTAGTCATTGGCGAGGATAGGGAGCCGCCGCCACCACTGGCTGCGGCCGGAGGGGGTCGGTAGGCCCCTGTCGAGGGCGAAAAAGTGGACGGGGAGGAGGAGGCGGCGGGAGCATTGGGAGAAGAGGCAGAAAGAAGGCCCATTGGCGGACTATTGACAGAACCGTGCATAGCATAGCCACCGTGCTTTTGATGCAAAGCCAGGGCCGCAGCCGCATACCGTGCAGCAACAGCCGCCTGGTTGGCTGCTGCCGCGGCCGAGTCAGAACCGCCCAGGACGGGCTTCCCGCAATTGGCTAGGTAGTTGGTGGGATCGCTGGCGGACCGGGGGTTGGCGTTTCCCGTGGGGAAGGGCAGGGAACCGGGTTGGAGACCCGGATAGGAGTGCGGTGAATAGCCAGAACGGTATGAGGGGTAGCCGATGCCGGGCTCACTGGAGGCCCCATTGGACCCAAGCGGGTCGGAGGTGCCACTGCCGGGGCTCGAAGTCGGCGGCACGAAGGGGCGTCCATCCATCATTCCTCCGGCACCACTGGCTGCGGCGGCCGCCACCGCGGCATACAGCTCCGCCCCAGGACCCCCCGGATGGAAACCTGTCACGATAAGAATGCGTCTATGAAAAAATTTAGCGTCACGCATAGTGCAGAGGAAAATAAGTTGCGCTCTGACAAATGAATTAGCTCTTGCCACCAGCTTTTAATGTTACGTTACAGTGGATCCACATTTAATACATGTTATTGTGACACTCAAAAACAAAGACAAAGCGGAAGGTAATAATAATAATAATAATAATAATAATACAAGGTGAGGGAGAAGAAGAAAGAGATGGGAAAACGACTTCTTGGTCCGAAATTGTATTACTCTGGGGTCAGGATTAAATGAGAGGATAATGCCCAGTTAAAATCCAGACCCCGCCGGGGATGACCTTCAGCCAGGTAGGGCTTGTTTAGCCGGTTCAGGCGATAATACTATTTGTCGAGTTGTAACGGACGATTTGTTTAAACGGGATTTTTCCTGTTCCTCGCCTTTTTTAGAAAATCGCTGGCACGTGACCTCGGGTCAAAGATAAGTTCTGATTACTTTTACCGTCTCCCAACTTATCATTCCTGTGTTTTAATACCTTTTTTACCGTGCTAACGTCTACAAAGAGAAACTTTCGTCGAACCGTTTTTACCGATTTCCGAACGCTTGCCGTTTGATCTGCACCCGCTGTTTCCATTCCCAATTTCTAGAGGTTAAACACGACCATTTCGTTTATCTAGTATTATTATTATTATTAACGTTTCGGTAATACACTTTTATCTATTAAATCTTTTATTTGCGGTCATGTCTGCGTCACCTCTATCACAGGCCACTACGTACGAGGAAATAAAACAACTTTTAGACGAAATATCTTTAGCATCCCGGCCAGTAGAATCAAATTTCGCTTCCCCGCAAGTTAGGGACAGCGACCCCATACTCGGCCCCTACAGAGTCATCGTCTGAATGCCACGCTTCCAGCAGTTGGCGCGAAATCTGGCCGTCCGATTGGTCCAAGATTGCCACGCGGTCGAAAGAGAAATTGTGTCCTGGAGACGGTGACTGAACAACTACCATCATTTTTTGTGTGCCAGCAAGTCGGTTGTGAAAAAAACTTTTTCTGGACTTGCTTGCCGTCCTCGATGACATATCTTGTCCGAGTTCTGTCTGGTAGGTGGTTACCTGTTCAGGATGTCGGTCTTCTTTTCGGAACCTGGTTGCTTCGAGAAGGCAATGGCTCGCTGTACTCTCCCCCCCAACCCCGCCCCCAGTCATCACAATTAAATAACCGATCCGCTGAGACGTTGAATGCCACGTATCAATGCATTGATGAACTTCCGTTCAATAAAGAGCCTATGACCTGTCTGGTAGATATCGTCTGGGGACCGTCTTTGCTGTATGTGTATACACCGTTTGTTTTTGGGAATAGGTCTGTCCTGCAGGTGGCCTTGCGATAAATTCCAGGAGGGGGAGGTGCGTGTAACGCTTCACCAACTGGACTGACTTGTTCAAATTGAGTGGACACTTTATGGCGCAGATCCGGGGAGAAGATGACGCCACCAAATGTTGTGGAGGGTAGCCGGTGCCCCTTCCCTCATAACTGTACCCGCTGCAGCACTCGTCTCTTGCTCTCTACCTCGGAACCTTCCGCTTCGTCCCCCCCCTTGGATTTTCCTACAGCGCTACACCCCTATCGGTTGTCCAAATGACACGTCGATGTCATTTCCCACATCAAGACGGATCTTTTGATCTTTATATCATTTCGGATTTAACTTGTTCCTATTACATATATATATATATCTTTTTACTCGCCTAATTCTTCTTCCACCTTGTTGCCTGGATGAGTGCAACGACGTATCTATCAAATCTGTCCAGTCCGACTTGAGCCAGGTGTTACCCTGCAGAGTAACACAAGGCCACTTGCGGAAAAGGGAAGTACCTATTCCCATGTTCAAAATTTCGCAGCCTTAAATAGTAACCAGGGTTTAGGTTGCTTTAATTAAGACAAAATAAGTCCTAAACAGCGTTGTCCACATCTGCCTACATATCGTCCAATAGCACTTATTTTAGTTACTTTGTATTACACAACACCTTTGATTTATTGGGAGCAGAGGATAAAATAGTTTGAGCAATCAATTTATCCTAATTCACCTCGAGTCAAGATGAAAACAACTTGATATTTTCAATAAGGTGTCCAAACCAAACAACCGACGAGCCATTCCTTACACTTATAATGCGTTCCAGGTGTCATTGAAAGACACTTGAGGAAACACCAAACACAAGTAGTATACAAACCGACTGCGGACTCAAGGGTAAAGTAGTCTGTTAGGATGGGGGGAATTCGTTCATGAAATTCCACAGGGCGTACGCGATGGTCTAGTTCAGTCTCTTTTGGTCCCTATCACTCAAGTGGAACTTGTTTGCTTTGGGCAGTCATTCCTCTATAGATAAACGCCTCATATGCATCAATCTACCTGGACTGTGAACGCCCTTCCTCTATACGTATATATGTGCGTATAACTCGCCTTATTGACGTCTGCCCAGCGAGGAATGATCGGGAATTGCTCGAAGTGATGCACTCGGACGAAACAAGAATCTAACTACATATCCATCCGTATGCCACATCAAGGATACTCGGGTAAAAGTAGAAGGCAGCAAACCAATCCAGACGAATTCATGCTGGAAAACGGAAGTTCTTTAACGCAAACACCCATGGGCACAAACGCTATACAATCATTTATTGCTTTATACATGCTTGAAAAGTCATCTGTTTTGTGTGTCAAACACTTTCGAATTAGGTTTTATTCCTCCAAATTATATATTTCTGAGTGCCTATAATTCAAGGGAAGCGGTTAAGACTACCGTTTCGACCTATTAGAACCCAGCACACGGCCTACTAAACTGGTTGAACTGCAGACATGTCGAAAGACTGTGTGGCATATTCTCCTCCTCCACCACCCCCCCCCCACGCCCTCCAGGCCAGGAGTTATCCACTTGCTTGCGTGATTGATCAGTGATCGCTCACGCACATGGCAGGCGGGGACGGAGGGTGATTACCTCCCCCCCCCTCGCCCCCCAGGGGGGTGAGAGGGCTAAAAGGGCAGAGAAAGGGAGACGTCGCGTTGTTATTGTTGCCTCTGGGCGACCGGCCGCTGTGTACCCTTCTGGTGAGATGGGGACAGATTGATAAGCGCATTCACGCTTGAACAGACCACGCGAACTAGCCGCGAGGGCATCGGTCCATTAGGACTCCTCGAGGGAGAGGCGGCAGGTCGTGATGGCGGTGGGGGTGGTGGTGTCGGACCGGATGACGCGGCCCGACTGCGCACCTGCCTGCTACACTCCCGAGTCGCAGTCTTCTTCTAGTTAGACCCCCGTCTGTCTAGCCTTCTGCGCTCCCCCCCCCCCACTATCTGATTTGCATCTACTGGCGGGCATTGAATGAAGTTGTATGTGCTCGCCGTGTTTGAAACCATCGCATGTGGGCCTGATAACACGAGGCCAGAAGCCCAACCAGGCTATGACTTGAGACCGGGCATCCCAGGCAGACCTCCTCAATTCCAAGCCCCGACTCAGGCTAGCTGAAAGTATCTGAACGGACTGAAAATGCCCGAAGTCACCAACAGGGGGAGGTAGCACGCATCCATCCGGGTATGTTAGTTCGACCGCTCTGGGTGTCATTTTCCCCGCCACGCGGTAACAAGTCAAGGATACGTTCAAAAGGCAATTTGTCGAGCATACGTCTGATTTCGATAAAGCCTCTTCAGGCTTGAACATTTATATGGCTATTGAAGTAATGAATTAAAAGATACGGGCAAGTAGACTACTGTAGCGTCGACTCCAGCTACGCCACCAGATCAACGGACTGAGATACTACGAACCATTGCACCGAAACTAAGTGACATCTCAATTCTACTGGATGACCTAAATCGGGCGCACCCATCAATAAAATTCACTCTGGAAGGAGAACAGTCCCGTTCACTTCCTTTTCTGGATGTGCTTCTGGGTAGAAGACCTGACGGCAGTATTCGACGTAGCGTTTATCGTAAGAAAACGTGGTCCGGACAATACACTCATTTTGGGAGTTTCGTACGGCTAAACGATAAACGTAATTTAGTCCGCTGTCTGACAGAAAGAGTGAAAAGAATCTGCTCAACTGATAGCGTTGAGAAAGAGCTTAAAATAATCGAAAGTCTTTCGCCAGAACGGGTACCCTGATCGATTCATTGCTAAGAACATGGCCGAAAGACCACAAAAGCTCCTGATACTGACGGCAGGAAAGAAAAGGCTCTTAATCAGGGTCCCATTTCAAGGGGATGTACCAAGTGAACTTTTATGAAGACGCCTAACTCAAGCTGTATCACAGACCCTTCCAGCAGCTGACACCCCTGTACCGTTTTTCACCAGTCCCATCCTTTACGGGGAGGGCAAGGACAAGCTACCAGCTCAGACCATTTCTATGTGCATTTACTTCTTCACCTGCCCCTGTGGGGCAGAATATATTGGTCGCCCGAGCCGGCGTTTGTCCAAAAGAGTAAAAGAACATCTTCCAGTCTGGCAAGGAAAGGGTCAAATAAACATCAACAGCTCGATCCTCGCGCACATGGTTTTCACAAACCACCGTGTAGACTCCAGAGAGGCCTTCAGAGTCATTAACAAGGTCCCGTCAAGTTATCCACAACTACTTGGGCAGCGCTTGTTGGCTACGGCAGAGGCAGCTGCAATCAGGCTGCGCGGCCCCGTCCTATGTGCACAGAAGAACTTCATGCAGATCCCACAGTTGCCATGGCTCAAAGCCACCAAACCAACCACCCGCATATAATTACCTTCGCCAGGACCCACCTTCTCCCTGGCGCTGACTGGAATCGTGGTTTCCCTCTCCCCCTCCCCTCCCCTCCCCTCTCCAAACCCGAGCTACAGCATATTTATCAACTTGTCTGTATCTTTTAATTAATTACTTCAGTAGCCGTATAAATGTACAGGCCTGAAGAGAACTTATCGAAAGCAGACGTATGCTCGCCAAATTGCTTTTTGAATTTTTCAGTGTGAATTTTCGCAACTCAAGGAGAAGTTATATGATTTTGTTTTGTTGAAACAACAGAACTACTGACTGTCAGCAGAACTACAGGAATCGTAGATGTCGCTGTTTCGCGCTTATGTTCTTAGAGATTCCATCTTCGTTTGCTAAATGCACTGAGCTAGACCACACCACTCACCTGACCTACCATATGCGGCGAAGTGTTGGTTATCCATATACGGCATGCATCCAGGCCCATCCATGGGATAACCGTGTGGCCCTGTGCAATGAAAGGGGCAGTGATTATTTACTTTCCACACTACTGAAACGTAGGCAGTAAAGTAGAGGTTAGTGAAAGGGCAAAACTGGTGGAGTCATCCGACATAACGTCCCTGTGCTCACCACGATATCACAACTTGTCCCAGAAGTTAAGACCTCGTGGCACCTTCGTTCTTGCATGTGAACTATTAAAGACTAAGTGTAAACGCCATATAGCACAAAGTACGGGTTGATAGCGCTTGACAGGCTTTTTGACCAAAAAAGCTGATACCTCGAGCCTCCGGTAGGGTGGCTTTGGTAAAGGGCGGAAGAATCTTTCTCACCTATGACGCCCAACACAAAGTCCCGAATAACTGGTAGAAATTTATGTATACTGTACAGGAGACGAGGTAACTCATGAGCATTAGCTGCAGCTCTGAAATATGATGCAGGTTAAAAAAATTAATCAGGCTGGGTTGAAATATCGGCCAGCCCATGGCATAACTGCATGGCTTTTCATTCGTATCAGGAAAGTGGCTTTTAAATGCGCGCATTTTTAACACACGCGAAGGTCACGTACGCTAAAAAACGACTACTTAAGTAGTATGACAGTGTACTTTATGGAAAATATGCACGTAGACCCCTTTTCTTAGACTCATTTGTGGCAAATTGCATCTTCCTTCAATTTTCTGTTTGAAAAAAGAGCAACTTTTAGTTTTAAAAGAATTAATCGTTTTCGGATGTCTTGTGACTGTGGAATAATTATTCAACTAGCATCGTATCAGCACGTTCACTGAAGTTCATTTTTACATATGTAAAGTTGTCCCTATTGGTAGCAAAATTTTGATATCGTTGGGCATCGTCTTCTTAGTAACTTAGGCCAACGTGTAGTTCTCTTTTAATTTAGTCGCCCCTGCTGTCTTGGGTTTGAATCCCGCCAGGGCTGCCGAGTTTTTCATATACATATACATAAATATCTATATCTCCGATGAGGCGCTCAAGTATGAGTGCAAAACGTCAGGTGAATAAACCATCCTCCCCGGAGATCTCTTTACCTTCTTCCATCTCAACACCTGGAGTCACCATTTTTGCCTATATTCACATATACATATATGCATATAGAAAGTGAGCTCACCAATTGAGTTACGGGTTCGCCCGTCCCGTTGGGCTTTGGGACTCGATTTAGAGTCTCGTGGGAAGCTGCAAGCAGCCAGTTATATAGAAGGGGATTGGCGACGCACACTACGCAGACCAAGATAATTATTTCTGGCCTATTGATCATCATCAACCAGCCTTGCCCAGCCCCAGATTTGGGGGCGCCTGAGGATCGAACCCAAGTTCTTTTAATCGCCAAACGTGAGTAGGCCCAACGCTCTAACCGTTCACCGATTTGGCTACAGTACTACAAGTGCATGATTTGTTGTGCCTAGAGTGCTTGCAGACAGTCGCTCAGAGACCTATAACAATTCAGGACAACAGGCGAAATCTGAGTAGGGTTGCATGATCATTTCTAGTTTGTTAGTCGTCGTCAGCTAGCCATGGCCTGATAATGAGTTGAGATAACCCGGCGCTCGCACCCGGTCTCTGCACATTTAACTCCAAACCCGACGCTCCAGAGTGGGAATGCAGTTGCAGGGTAATTCTAGCGTGGATTTGAGTTATGACCGGCTGATGACGCTTAAAAAGCCGCGGATGGGCAGTTTAGCGTACATACTTAGTAGTCGTCTGTGAGCCCAGACCTGTGGGATGTGCAAACACTCGCTGGCATCGACGCTTTATCAACAAAGACGAGGGCGATTGAAACAGCCATTTCTGATACTGAAGCCCCAATCTCAAGTGGGTCGATTTGATGATCGAGCGGAAGGCTGTGCCATTTAAACCGCAGTCCACCCTCTATCGGCTGTGGTCCGAAATATCAATTGTCATGTTGAAATGCCTTTCACCAATCTAAATCGATTTTTGAGGAGGCTACGGGCGTTCTGGTAGACCCTGGTCAGCAGTCCCCAAGGTGGTCGATTATTGATTAATCGTCATTATGCACGTGAGCACCTGCAGAGTTCTAAAGCAAGGCAGAACAGGTGCATTTCATTCTGTAGACCAACCGGGTAGGCGCAAACCACGTCCGCATGAAGCGGCCAACAAGAGATAACTTAAGACTCACCTGATCGATTGGACTGGTCGATCATGGGCTGGACTATCCGTCGCCGCGCGTTAATGAACCTGAAATGACCAAAAATTTGCATCTTAGTTAGGACCTAGTCATTGCACAGAAAAAGTATTTACGGGAACTGTGTACCTTCTAGCAGACGTCGCACAATGAAGACTACCCTTTGCGTAACAGATAGGGGAACTGACGCTGGCAAATAAATATCCTTATTACACTAAAATAAACAGTAATGGTGATCTTAGCGCATATACCAATGAAAATCGTACCACAGCAGAGCAACAGCATTCTTAATATATGTCCTGGTAACAGCTGTATTTACACTTTTAAGTTACACGATAGCAAGTACAAGTTAGCTAAGAGCCCAGACACGTTTTTCCATAATATTCTGTCGCCGCATGACATTGCTGTGAGGGTTTCGGTTCATAAGTGAGCTCTCCAGCGTCGCCTGTGTGTTTTCTGGCAGATACTCCAGTTTTTTGAAATTGCAGCTCTTTAATTTCCTAAGAAATGATATTGTTAGCCTTAATATCATTGGTGTTAGTAGTAAAAACAGCGGGAGAGCAGTAGCACTGTTAGTAGTCGTAATGGCAGTTGTAGTGGTGGTGGTGGTGGTCGTCGACGTCCACGTCGTGGTCGTGGTCGTGACGGCGGCGACGATGATGTTGACGATGACTACGGTAGTAGTAGTAGTAGTAGTAGTAGTAGTAGTAGTAGTGGTAGTAGTAGTAGTAGTAGCAGTAGTAGTAGTAGTAGTGGTAGTAGTAGTAGTAGTAGTAGTAGTAGTAGTAGTAGTAGTAGTAGTAGTAGTAGTAGTAGTAGTAGTAGTAGTAGTAGTAGTAGTAGTAGTAGTAGTAGTAGTAGTAG
>CACRXP010000011.1:2117816-2134314 GCA_902702965.1 Spirometra erinaceieuropaei
ACCCTCCACCGGATTGCCTGCCTTTTTTCACCACTGTGCGAATTTGCAACGTCTCCACCGGAGCGATTAATCAGCTGGTTGGGGCGATTAAATGATGTATGCCCTGTCAGAGGGCACACCAGAAACCGGTTGCCACTGGCGGCTCGACTGGTGCTGACCCTGTGAGCGCTCATTATTGCAATACGCCAAACATTATCTAATTTAGAAGACATAGGTAGTCTCTGATGACGCCCGCTGCTCACTGAATAACGACTGTGCTGTGCTACCGCTTGCCTGGGCTTCTGACTGTCATAGGGGACGCCGAAGTTCTGGGGTGTGCACCCGCTCCGCAATTACTTGCAAAAAAAGGTCTGGAGTCGGAATGACAAAAGTTGACCGCAGTGCTTTGTACTCACCAATTATTTACTTGCAGAATCGTCAGACCGGTGTCTGAGGCGAGTTGTTTTTTCTGCTCCTCTGATGGATAGGGGTGCTAAAACAGAAAAAAGTCGATGCACCGGCTACAATTTAATCGTTCTACGTTGCGTATTAAGATATAGGCCTCTGAAAGACAGTCAGACTACTGCGGTTTGCACGGGAAAATGCTGGGCACGTTGGTCTAGACCGCCCGACAGCATATCACAACGGGCATTTTGGAAAGATGCTTCTACTGATCATCGACGCCACTCCCCCGAAATCAAGACAGGTGATTTCAGAAGTTCTACGTGGTCATCCAAAAAGAAAAAAGCCTCAGTAAAATCAAGTCAAGGTAGTTTGTTAGCCTGAAGCATCGACTAGCCCTTTGGCAGGATCTAAAGCGTCTGCAAACGATGATGGAGCGACTGCAGCGGTCATTTTTGTCCTACTTGCCGTCCTCAGTTAGCCATAATCTCAGAACAGAGGGGACAAGGCACCTCAAATGGAATCTGCTTAGTTTTACAACCTACCACTCTCCCATAGAACCACGTTCTATCGACCACATTAGGGGGTCACCAATCGCGTCCGGATGGTCAATGGCTTTCTGGGACCGGGAAGATACGCTAGCACGGCTAACGTGATTTGACATCGTTGGGACAAAATGCCGTGAAGTTAGTACGCGCGCACAGAAAGTCCAAAATCACCTACCGTTAGGTGTTGAAATAGCCAGGCCCGCATAGTGTTTGTTGCAGCCTTTGGAAAGATGCCTCGCTTTTTCTGACGTTTGCTGCTTTTATCATCAGAGTCGAAATCATCCAGGTTCTCGCCCGATCCTATGGAGTTGTCGATGCCGTCACCTGAAAATGGAAGAAGAAATTGGGCACATGTTATTACATTCCACTGGGTTAGTGACTTTTTTCATAGAACTACAACTACTAGGTAAGACGACTTATGAATGTCCTGAAGCCATTAACAATTTACATCCAAGGGTAACAATGGTTACTTGTTTGACGTGCGTTAGGCTTCGCAAGTGGAGATCCTCAAACAGTCAGCTGTATGTTTTCTTAAAAAAATAACTTTTCGGAATTCAGTTCCGATGGCAAACTACCAGATACTTCCAACTTAGCCGTGAACGGATTCCGGGGGTCTTCTGGTAATGCTAAGTTACTGAACCTTCTGAAGATATCAACGTCATAATTGAGCAAAGAACGCATGAAAATTAGTTTGGCGTGCTTGTGATGAAACTGCTGCTTACCGGTCCAAAAGTTTTGTAAACTTGGGAAACATTTGACGAGGAACGTACATCTGCCCTGTTATTATCATATCATTACTATTAGTATTACTATTATTATGAATTGACGAGGAACGTCGACATCTGCCCTGTAATTATCACATTATTATTATTATATGATCAGATTTATCATTTTATCATTATCACTGTCATTTTATTATTATCATATCTCGGTCTGGTAGGTGGCTGCCTGTTCGTGACATTTAACAACTATTTGGAAGTTTTCTAGCTTTCAAAGCCTAATACCGAATAGTTAGGTTTATGTATGGCTGCATATTCAAGCAATTTCCTATATGAATAACTGAATCATACCCTATCTGTTTGCTTCTCTGATAGAAGCCATAATTTTAAAAAAAGTCAGGTTTACCAAAACGGACTTTGCCAACTTGAAACTCGATGTTTTCCGCCCGGGAGACAACAGATGAAAACCACCTTATTTTCACAAAAATCGAAGCTTTTTCCCTTTAAAACTTCCTAATTTTAAATCCGAATAAATTGATGTCCTAAAATTAGCAAAAAGGACGACAGTTAATCTGTCGTTTTATCGCACCAGCAAATCGGGGTGCAGTTAAATAGTTCATGAGTAGCCACAGAAACGTCGCCAACAAGGGAAAATTTTCACCTTGGAGTATACAGCAAGACAATTTTCTGGTCTAATTGTTCCTAATAACTAGCTTAGAAACGGAACGGTTACCGCGTTACTCATGTGATGCATGTGTCAGTACTCATAAGTCATAAGTCTCATACTCAAAAGACTACTGTGTATCGCATTTGTAGTCATCAAATTATGTCAAAAACCAATGAAATTTTAATAAAATAATCCCGAAACTGGATCAAACGAAATCCTCTTCGTTGCAGTCAAACATATCGAAGAATGTAAAAATACACCGAGATCACTAAATAACAGTTTTAAAATCGTCAATGAACACCATGCGGTTGATTGGCTGCCAGAACGTATGTTACACCGCTTACAGCAGGAATCTTGGCCTGAAAATTAGGTGAATTTGCATTTTGGGTAGCACTTTGTTCATGCTGTTTTGTTTGCGCCGTAGTTTATATGGACACGCCTTACAAACTTTTACAAAGTAGGTTTAATCATGTTGCAGGAATTTCCCCATTTTCGACATTTCAGTTACTTTAAAAATTGAGGCTTTTAGCAGGCTCAATATTGTATTGTTTTCATTCAACTAGAAACTTTTTATCATTAATTATGACCTTTGCTGCATATATATTAGGAGCGCCGACTAAGAAGTGGAGGGTCGGGCGGTAATTTTCGGGTTGTTAACCATTGTCAGCCAGGTCCTGCCCCAGTTTTAGATATATATGCATGGACATAGACATATATAGGCAGACTAACATTGCCGACAAAGGCAGGGGAGACTGGAATGAACATTTTCGGCTTATTAGCCGTCCTCAGCCAGCCATGCCCAATCCCAAGGTGTGCAACACCTGGTTAGATGCGTTGGACTTCTAAGCGGCAGGTTGCGGAATCGAGCCCCCGGTTTTCTACATTTCAAGGTTGGGTATAACTGGCTGACGATGGCTAATAAGCCAGAAACGGCCATTCCAGTCTCTCTTGTCTCTGTCGGTAACCTTACTCTGTCTACATTACGCGCCGGTCTGTGGCCGCTGGTTGGGCTCGAGAGAACCCCAACGCACAACGGGACAAGTGGGTTCCGTAACATGGTCGGCCAATGTCCCTCTACCATATATATATTCACTCAGAAAGGGGTGCACACCGATCCATTGGCTTCCCGAGGCAAACGAGCTTCGTAGGCGTGAGAGGGATCACGAACAGGCAACTGCCTACCACGCCGAAGTCGGCCCAGCAGAGAGTAAATTGATATAGCGCTGCTTCAGGCTTATTTGCATTCATTCAGCCAATCATAACCCTGACCACCACCTGGGACCGGAAACACATCCCTGAGGAAATAAATACCCCATCTGCAGCGACAGAGAATGCCAGGTGGCGAGGCACTGATGAACCTCGGTTCAATGAAATGCCCATGACCCGTCTGGTAGATCCCGGTGGCGAGCCATCTGCGGCAGGTGTGTGTGAGCGTATGTTTGTGTTTCCGGTCCCAACTGGCGGTCAGGGTTATCACTGGCTGAATGGAGGCGAACAAGCCCTAAACAGTGCTGTATCAATTTAACCCCCCCCCCAGACTCTGTCGTCTCCCCTCTGATATATATATATATATTTAAGTGGAAATTTATGGAAATATACATGGGTATCTATGCACATGCATAAACGCATACATATGAATATATTATATTGCGGCAAGTCGCAAGCTGAACTGAAACTGGCTAATGTTTATGTATTAATCTGGTTTGGATGACTGGCTTGCAGCGTAATCCTCGGTCTTATTGTACTAAAAGCACTGGCTGAAACCTCAGAAATCTAAATATGCTTTGAAATTTCTGCAAAACAAACTTTTGCGGGTATATAAGAGTTTGGCTGTGAGCAGATGACAAACTGTTTCTGGGGGGTGCTTGCTTAAAATACTGTGCCCAAAACGACTATACGGCCGTCGCATCAAAATGACTAAACTAATGGCGACCTTGCAGTTCAGGTGGTTACATTTCACAGTGACAGAATGATTTGTATACTTTTTATGATTTTAACACAAAATAGCCCCCGTGTACCTATGGGGGATCCGGGCTCGGAAGAGCCTCCTCATTTTGAACACACAGGAGTTTCTTACCTGTCTCGCTACTCACATCATGTCCGCCGCTGGAGGTGTGAAACCGCGACATGGGGGTGTGCTGGAGGCTGCGGTTCCCCTGACCGTCGAAGGGCTGAGGTCGGCCATTGCTGGTCGGATGGGGTCCCCCGAGTCCGTCCCTGCCGCCGCGGTCCGATCGTGATCCGGACCGGCCGCTGCCACCTCCACCGCGACTGAGACAGCGGGAGCCGTCGCCCGTGGATGGGCTTTCGCGGTCTTCAGCATCTGAGGACTTCCTGCTACTGCCACTGCCCGGCAGCGGGGGGGAGTGCTGCCAAGATCGGGGTGAACAGAAAGCAGGCTGGTGAGTCCTAGCAAAACTCGAACCATCGAGACATACGCATCTTGAAGAAGGAGACACGGTCGCTGGGACAAGAGCTTTATTAGCCTGATGTTTCGGATTCCTGCTCGAACCCATCATCAGAGACAATAGCAGACCCCTATCTGCTGTTACGCAACGACCAGAAACATGCACAGAAACGGAATGCTGACAAAAACCGAAAACGGCTAATAAACCCAAAATGACCATCCCAGTATCCCTTGTATTCGTCGGTACTCTCCCCTCGATATGTGCATATGCAGAATGTTATTACCGACAAAGACAAGGGAGACTGGAATGGCCGCTTCTGGCTTCTGGTCGTCAGCCAGTCATACCCAACCGCGAAGCGTTGAACATCTGGGGCTCGATCCCGCGACCTGTTAGTTAGAAGTCCAACGCTTCTAACCACTGAGCCACGGGCTCGTTGTCCTTTCGGTTGCGATCGGTGTTATCGTTCTGCCTATAACATGCGCTGTTGTGCGGCTGCTGGTTGTGTTCGAGAGAGAACCCGTAAGGCACAACAGGACGGGCGATTTCCTTTGCATTAGTCAGAAAATATGGAATGCAACATATATATATGAGTAAATCATCATTCCCAGATCTCGCCTTGCCTTCTTATTCCATATTTATATATCTGCTACGGGACTATCGGTAGAGATACAGGTGAGTTTAAGTAACCTTCTATGGGATTTTTCTGCCTCCTTACAGACCCCCATACTTTTAGCCACCATCTGGGACCAGAAACAACCATAGGCGCGCAGGGAACAGATGGTCTGCGAGAGAGTCCATCAGATTGAGCAAAAGCACTTCATCGGACCGAACTCTATTAGTGCCTCCTATCAAACATTCCGTCAATACAGGTCGAGTATTTATTCACTCAATGGTCCATTTTTTCAAACATATGCATGTTTCGAATAGAAGCCAATGTAGGGATCCACTTGTCTGTAGATCCCATATAAAGAAATCTCTGGAGAGCCCATTGTCATGGTTAAATAAACTTTACAGTTTAGGGGGTATTTAAATCAGCTGCGCCGAGACTGGCCAGCAGTAGCGCCATCTATGTTTTCATGAAACAGCCAGCCACTAACTTCCATGAAATATGGACGAACAGCAGCGGATCGCAGGTACTATCGCAGTGACTTGACCCATCTGTGATCAAACTCACGGCTCCCGCCGGGGCCTCATAGCTAGAGCGCTGGCTGTATTAAGGCCTTCGACTTGCTATCGTGAGTTCGAATACCACTGCGGTCGCCGAGTCTTCTACAGCATTTGTCAAGACACTTATAAATTACTCCGTCTATCCGACCTAACATGCCACTTAATTGTACCGATGATTGCCCCAAGTCAGGACAGTTTTCCTCGTCTTTGTCGGCAATACCATTCTGCCTATATCATGCGCCGTTGTGCGGCTGCTGGTTGAGCCCGAGAGAGAGCCCGTCAGACACAACGGAACGAGGGAGTTCCGTAAGAACGATCGGTGAGCGCCCCCCCCCCCTGCCATTGAGGGCAGGAGTTTTGGCGTCTCCCGCAAAGTTTCTGTCGGTCTTGTTTCGCTCGTTGGCAGCCTCAAAAAGTGCCCTACCGAACGGAAGCAGATTCGTGGGTGTTGTGGCGGACTTCAAAAAAGACGGTGCCTCGGTGGGACTCGAGCCCACGACAGCAAGGGGGGAGGCCTTAGTACAGTCTAGCCACCTGAGCTACGAGGTCCCACCGAGGCACCGGGTTTTTTACAGTTGGGTCAAAGCGAATTATTTGAAATCTGCCATAACACCTAAGAATTACGTGTGCCTGGTAGTCATCTGGTAGATTTTAGATGTATTGCTTAGGAAATCCTGCTTGGGCAGTCAGCTTACTGTATCAGATTTGGTGGATTCCAGACGTTGCAGTGGGTTGGGCGGGTAAACTTGACCCAAATGTGATTAAACTCGCGTAGTCCGGCGGGGCCTCGTAGCTCAAGTGGTTAGAGCGTTGGCTGTACTAAAGTCCCCCCTTGCTGTCGTGGGTTCGACTCCCACCGAGGCGCCGAGTTTTTCACAGTTGGCTCAAAGTGAAGAAGATTCTGGCATCTTAACGTTAGCTGACTGAAAAGACCTGTGGTGGCAGCAGATTAACCTACAAGGGGAGGAGGTATTGCTGGACTGATGCCAGGGAACATCCAAGGCGCTGAAGAAGCCCACATTTAGCAGTTCTTTATTAACTCAGGGTAATTTAGCCAGTTGTTTAATCGTTTCAAAATACGTCACTTTATTGTACACAGATTTATTTAAGTGCACTGCGTAGTCCAATATTACTCTATGGGAATCTAGCTATATTGCTCTCAGAACGGACAGATGGACCACTCGAAAGCAAATAGGCATTTATCAAGAAATCATATTGGATCCAAGACTAATTTTCATACGGGGAGAATATTTTGGTTAAGAGGCTTATTTAGGAGTAAATCTGGTCATTTATCTGAAAGGACTTCCAGCCTACATTGCCAGTAGAAGCGACGAGACGAGTCCCAGGAAGCAGTCTGTTTCAAGCCTACATGTTTTCCTTATCCTGTTTATGTAACGTCCTCATTTTTCAGTAAATTTTTAGTAGTATGTATGTTCGGGTTATTCCCCCTGTCCATAGGCATCGTAGACTACGTAATAAGGCTCATATTGGGTTGTAGTCACATGGAAATCTTCCCTCACTGTTACAACACCAAATCCTGACGGCAGAAGCAGTTTATAAACACCTAACCGAAATCCGCCTTTCCCTCACCCCGGACACAGACCTCGAACTCTCATTCCCCCCCCCTTCACCTGCCCTGTGGTCTGAGGGGAGAAAACACCGCGTAGAACACGTCACAGTGCCCGCAAACAATTTGGTAAAATCCCTACCTTGCATAACCTCCTTTGCCCTCTCCCTGCTAGAAATGCATTAGGCGGTTTTTTGGCCTCAGTCTGCAACCGCCAGCCTCCTGACAGGCGGTGCAGGGTGGGGCAGTCGGGCAGATTCCTGGTGTGTGGCACACAATATTACACCACCAGGTTGGCATTATGTACATGTCAGATACGCCAAGGCAGCAGCAGCCCGACGTGTCCCTTGACGTGCCCCAACAATGGGAGAGCGTACTTCAACCTCTTGCCAGGGGGACGAAGCTGCTGGCGTAAGTTTGCCACTAGAGGCAAAACGGTTGACTGGATTATCCAGAATTCTCATCTCCCAACCGTGTACCACTTTCATTCCCCGTTATGCTCCGCGCTATACATCTCACATACTTCCTCCTCTCCCCTCTCCACTCAGCAGTTGCATTTCTGCGGTCAGGGCGTGTCTTTCTGTCAGTTAGTAGCTTGTGAACTAGGACAAGGTGGCCGTATGCCTCGTAGACCTGGGAGGATTTGACGTCAGCGTTAAGTAGTCGCGCCTCAAGTCTTGGTGTCTGACCATCACTTAATTGGTTCAAATGGACAATCTTTTCTTGTATAAATGCCTGTGGTTTTACCACTTTTCGCCCAATATCTCAACAGCAGTGTGGAGCAGTCGCTACATGGTACATTGAATAAGTGTACCATGGCAGCTCTCTGTGCCGAAGTTAATTGCAAATAATTAGAGGTCTTGGAATCAAACTATGTTATGTATATAAATATATTGAAAATGATAGGGGGACGAGTCGATCACGTTACGGAATACCCTCCACCCATCGTGATTTGGGACTCTCTCCCCCTCGAGCTCCGCCAGCAATCGCGCAACGACGCGTAATATCGGCACGATGGTATTATCGACAAAGACAAGGGAGACTGGAATTTTCATTTCTGGCTTGTTAGCCGTCATAAGTCAGCCGTATCCAACTCTGATCGGTGCGCGCCCGCGAACGTAACCGACAGGATGACGAGCCCCTGGCTCGGTAATTAGACGGTTAGACTGCTGACCAACAGGTCGCGCGTCCGAGGCTCGGGTTGGCTGTGGCTCGCTGATGACGGCTAAAAAGCCAGAAACGTACACTCTAGTCGTCCTTGTCATTGTCGGTAATACCATTCTGCAGATGTATATACATATTAGAGGGGAGACGAGAGAGTTTGGTGGAATGCTGATATAGAACTATTTTGGCTTCACTTACCTTTATTCGGCTAATCGTAACCACAGCCACTAGCTGGGAGCACAAGCATGCAAAAACACATGGCACAGACGGCCAGCCACCGGAGTCTACCAGATGGGTCATGCGTACTTCATTGAACCGAAGTTCTTCAGTGCCTCACCACTTGCCATTCTCTGCCACTGCAAATCGGGTATGTATTCGCCCGGGAATGACCGCACACCGACACATTGGCTTGTCGAAGCAAACAAGCTTCGTATGGGTGACTGGGGTCACGAACCTGCAACCGCCTCTCAGGCAGTCGCGCAGCGAGCCGTACCCATACACAAAGAATCTCTGATCCCGCAAACATGGTGTTGGACATTGCTTGTTGACGACAACTAATAGGCCGGAAATGGCCTTCCCAGTCTCCCTTGTCTTTGTCGATACCCCCTTCCTATGACAGATTCTTGTAGTGTACTTAGCTGCAACTACTCAAAAGGTCCTGATGCATACTCCTTGAATAGCGTACCTGCACAAGTGAGCGTTGGTGTCAATGTCAGTCCAGTATATAAAACGCAATGTCCGGACCCAATGACCTCAGAGGAATGAGGAAGCTGATGGGAAGTGAGACTGCAGCCCAAATTCGTAAAAAGTAGCATGTGGCATAAGACGATCGTCTAACGTAACTAGGAATTCGTCGCGGCTACGGTAGGGTGAAGGACCCCAATTAGCAGCAGGAGACACGTCGTACGAGGATGAGGGATCTTACGGGCGGGACAGCAGGTCGGAAAGTAAGCTGACGGAATGCAGGAACACACATGAGAAGGTCGGCGATCAAAACAATGCTTTTGAGTAGAATGATGAATGTATGCAGTTACGGTATTCCGCTGGGTCATTCCACAGGACTCCATCTTGAAAGAGTGCCTGACCATCTAACAATTGAACCCATCCCCTGGCAGACATTTCTCTTCTCCCTCACTTCAGGATCAGTTGGTCCCCGTTTCTCCGCTCTTGAATAAAACTGCTATTCATCGGTACTTAACTGCATTTCGCAACTACGTACATCAGCACACGATCCAGGGTCTACCGGCATCCGACCGTCGCCTTTGCCGTCGCTTCTCCCTGTATATCAGAGTTTGTGGGGATGTTTAAACATTTATGTACACGGGAAATCATGTCTCTGGAAGTAGATTTCCTTAGACCTGGTTATTCCAGTTGTACCTTAGTCGCCAGTGAATACCCAGGGCCGACATCTGTTTCCCAAAGTCCAGGCGCCTTCCCTGGTGACGAGCCTATTTGGGACTAACTGCAAATTGTAAAAAGCAGGGATTCCTTCTTTCAAAACAACAACATAGGCATAGGGTCGTGTTAGCTGATGGGAAAACCTTTCATGTCTACCTAGATCGCCGCCTGTGAGAAAAATACCCCGCAGAGTTCTACACGCTGTTCAAAATGCCTGGAGACATTTATTTTTATGCTGGCTTTCAGCAAAAAAAGTCTCTACATAGCGTCCGCGGTAATATTAGCGGAATAAGTTTAATATAATCACCGTTTTCCGTACTACCCGACTCAACAAATCAGAACTTGGATACGTGCTTGAGATTGCCTTGAGCGTTGACGGACTAGCAAGCGCAGAAAAGCCCAGCTGAATGCGATGATTATTCCATCCTGACCGCGCCTGGAATCTAGCCCTTATCTGGACGTACCGATCGCAACGGCGCACCCCGATAATTGCCTCGATTCTCAGTCAAAACCGGAGGTGAAGAAGCCGCTACGTGTCTCCAACGCGGGGGGGTTTGTGTAAAGTCGGGTTCCACTATGGCAGGTGGATACCTAAAGCCGTAGGCTCAGTTGGTCACTCCGTCTGAACCAATCTCTAGGTCCTCTGACGCAGTCTTGTCCATGGACCGCGACACCGAAGCCTCCCTCACGATAACTCGATTGACACGCAAGTCATCGCTGCTCCACCCGGGTCAGTACTGATCATCGCCTTACTAAATGAAAAAAGTCGGAACTGGCTCTACAAACGCAGTAGAGGAACCTCTCTGCCTACCGACTGACTCCCATTTGTGTGTGTGTTTCTCCCCTGTGCAGTTGCCTTCAAAAGGTGACGGTGAGCAGACAAAAATGCTCTGGACCAGTTGCCGTTACCTCGGACTTCGAGCTATGAATCTTTCTCATTACTGCGTAGTATGCAGCTCGCTCTATAAAAAAACGCAACGCGTTAGCTTGGTGTTAACTACCGCAAAATCCCACGGGTCCGCAGCTTAGCATGAGCCCGAAAGTTCTGCTTCTACCGGAGCTTGTATCGCCTTGAGCGCATTAAATGTAAATTTTTAGCTTATTCTAGCCTCCTTTTTTTCAGTATTATGTATGTCATTGTAGTAATAATGCCGATTGAGAATGGTACATGATTTCGGTGCTTTTATCGCAATTGTAGATGCTATCCCGCTTGATTGCTGAGGCAGTGTTATAGCAACTGGAGGCACTGGCTTTTGGCTACTATCGACCACGATTGTGGGTACGCTATGCCGATGACACATTTGTCATCATCAATCGGGACAGTATTGGGGAATTCACGCAACACCTGAACTCGGTTTTCCCAGATATCCGGTTCACGATGGAGGAAGAAAAAGGTTGCCAGTTGCCGTTTCTCAATCTACTGGTTTGGGGAAAGGGTGGTGGGGAAGGAAAAATAAACTTTACAGGAGGGCGATGAATACCTCTCATATTCTAAGTTCTCTTAGCAACCATCCACTTTCGCACAAACGCAGCTGAATGAGAACACTCTACCGGTGCGTAGAAACCCATTACACCGAGCCAGTTGACAAGAAGGCCGAGGTCCGGTTCCTGCGGAAGTTCCTCACAGTGAACGGCTACTCTGACAATTTCGTCGAAAATTGCAGGCGAGAAACCCAGGGAAGAAAACGGATGGGGCATACGAAACCGAAATGCTGGTGCGCAGTGCCGTACATAACTGGTGTGTCAAAAGAATTCTCTAGACTGATGAGCAAACTTTAAATTGACATTGCTCACAGACTGGAAGCAACAATCCGTCGGCAACTCATGCACCCTAAGGACCCGATTCCCATCAAACAGAAATCGGGAATCGTCTACCGGATAGACTGCAGTTGTGGTCAAGCCAGTTATGTTGGTGAAACCGACAAACGGGTTTACACGAGATTGCACGAGCACGAGTTGGATGTGAGACGGAAGGATAGACTTTGCTTGATAGCCGTCCACGCCTCTTCGCCAGGGCACGGCATTGACTTCGAGTGCTCGAGAGTGCGTGCCCAGTCAGATGACAGAGTTCCACGGCTGCTGGAGGAGGCGTAGCACTTAAATGAGGACTCGATCAATAGACATATCGATCTACCAATCACTAATCAAGCACAGTGTGAACAAATCAGCTGCGCAGCTGAAGGTCATCCCCGACAGAAGTAAGCTAAATATGCGATAAGTTGTACAGTCTTTCATTTCTTTACTATGGGCCCGCGTGAGAGTTCGAAAAGTCGGATAAATAAACAATCGGCCCCAGCGATCGCCTTCCCGTCTTCCCATACACAACTGTGTCCTTAATTTGATGTGGTTTGTCGTATGGCAGGCTTCTCTAAAAAGACGGATTAGGAAAATGCAGGCGAAAGCATCTAAAATAGAGCAATCGATGAGAAACGTGTTTTGACCGCCTAACGTTTCTGACAAGGGATGCTGTTGTCTCCTGCCAGGGGGCCAAACAGAATCTCAGAATGCCTGGTTGCTATGCGACCAATTGTTAGAACTTTATATCGAGCCTCAGGTCGCAAGCGGACGTGCGTATTTCGTAAACTGATCGGTAAACGCCCCCTCCTAAGATTTATTACTTTTGCGTCTCACCCATGCTGGCGATTCCTCCGGCCAGACAGGTTATGCCAGCTTGTACTTACTGATCACTCTGGCAGGCACCCACCATTCCTTTCAGCTCGACGGCCGGTCAGTAGCCATAACAGCCGAAAGAAAAAAGGACTAAAACTAAAAGCACAAAAATTGAAAATTCACTTGAGGTTCGAGCAGATGCTTTTTTAGAACCCCTCAATCTTTTACAGTGGACACTAGCGCCAGGCATTCATAAATTATGGCCGCCAATGCTCAATGCTCACCTTAACACTTTTGGCAAGCGACAGAACTTCCCCATCAGCCTATAATCCAAGAAAACTGATCAACACTAGTCGCAACTCGGTACTCTCAGGCCGAATCTGTCAGGGCTTGGCTTACCTACCGGTTGCCGGTACAAGCATATTAAAAAAATGCATTCTCGGTTAAGCCGCCACTGAGGGCTGACTATTTACACCACCGCGACAGCGACTGTCGATGTAGATAGACACACTGACAGCCAACGGGCGGGGAGGGAGATTTTTTAAACAGAGCGAACAACCACTCGACAGAACCGCGATTTTTACGTAAAAAAACTGCCAGGCGCGAACCGGCCTCCTTTGCAGAGCCTGGCAGTAAACACTCGTAGATTCTCTGCAGGATTTTCGCTGCATTTCTAGCTAGTGCACCGTCGATGATGCCTGCGAATTTCAACGCGGTTAGATCGTAGATATATCATATTTCATCGACCAAATCACTGTATACCCGCCTCTGACATAAGTTTATCTTAGTCATCCAGCATCTTTTAAGGCTAGGGATTCCAACATTATGGACATGGGTGCGCGCGATGTTTTTCGTTACTTATTAGGATAAATGAGGCTTATTTTCACAGCAGCTGCATCCCTGAAGACTGTCTGGAGAAACTCTGCGTCGCAGCCACTCCCAACGACCCAGAACGTACCTGATCGCAGAATTCGTCACCAAATCCCTGAATATGCAAACTCTTCTACAGAGAGTCGCCAGCCACATTTCCTATACTTAGATATATATAGGCAGAATGGTATTACCGACAAAGACAAAGGAGGCTGGAATGGTCATTTCTGGCTTATTAGCCGTCGTCAGTCAGTCATACCCAGCCCCGAAGATTGAAGCACCCCAGGCCCGAACTCGTGACCTGTTAGTTGGAAGTCTAACGCCTCTAACCACTGCTCCACGGGCCTGCTGTCCTGTCGGTTTCGATCGGGAATATACAAGGGTAGAGGGGCGCTCACTGATCGTTACTTACTATATATATATAGTATGAGCCCCAAGGCACAACGGAACGAGCATGTTCCGTAACCTGATCGGCGAGCGCCCACTGTCATAATATATATATATATATATATATCATATGTTTTTCGGAAACATTTGACTTAAGCTTATTATATCTCTTAGGGCGCTTACCCTTCATTTGGTATATGTGAATACACACTTACGTACGTATTTTGAAATAAGAATGGTCCACACCCCTAACGAAAGTGCTTTTGCGAATTGAAAGCGACCTAGGTCAGTTTGCCTTAGGTGCCAACAGGCATTAACGCCAGATTACTCCTCTTCTAGTTTCCATTGTCAGTTACTTGACCAAAAACTTTGTAAGCCAGTCGGTGGAGCGCCTTGCTTATATGCATACATGATGTGCAGATACATGATGTTTCATGAACGGCCATTTAACGGTATTAAAAAATCTCACAATTAGAAACTTTTTTAAAACCGAATTATACTCTTCTTTTGAGTATGAAATTGAAAGAAGACGTGATTTTCTACCGAATAAGTAAAAGAATAAATATTTTTATGCATGTTTTCCATGAAATATAATTGAATTTTCAAGGGCATCGAAAATCAATGATAAACTTGCATATTACTTAAGTAGTCATTTTTTGCAGGGCATAGATCTTACATGCAGCCGAAAATAAGTCCTTTCGAAAGCCGGCACCCTGCGGTAACTGGATCATTATAGATTTATGCTGCGTCATGATTAGTTTTACAACATTACTTAATTTATCTTTTCGAAACGAGAACTCATTTCGAAATTTTGGTTGACATTGCATGAGTCAGTCCATCTACTGTATGCACAGCAGCATCCTAATCCCTGTCACCAGAACATCCTACCCAGTAGCGCCACGACAAAGGGACATTTCGGTGCAGTATCCCCAGCCGGCGCTGCAGACCCAACGACTTCAGCCTCTACACGCATGCGCACGCACACCTTGGAGCAAAATATTACGGTCACGGCATCAACAGACTCTCCTCTTTCTACTTTTTTGCACAAAAGACACAGTATCCTTGACCATAAAGTTCTGACTGTCTGCCGCATTGATTAGCACAACGCCTATGCTACAAAATGACCGCTTCGCTATGTCTTCCCTTCCTAGACAATCACTCCAGTAGATACTAGTCTATCAATGCTCGAAGCTAGATATCACGCAGGCCATGAGAGAGAGGAAGAATGAGGGCGTGCGTTCTTTGATCGGACACGGGAATATGAACCCGTCAGGACTTACGGTGGTCCTGCACTAGATTCTTAGGGGGTCCCCATTTCCTGTGTCTTCGCTTTGGCCCTAACACTAAATCCAACCCTCTCTCGAACTTGCGGCAAAAACATCTGTCATACTAGGGGCTAATATTCCTGCACCGAACCTGCTCTTTTTCTTCCATCATGTGTGTGTGCGTGTGTATGTTTGGTGTACTCGTTCGCCGACATGCTGGTAACTTGAACATCGTGCGAATCTGCTGCTGTTCGTGGAGTTCTCTTAAAACGTCCTAAGAAACCCCCTATATGTGGGCTGATCGACAGATAAAAAAGGGGAAGCAGCATGATTTAGAAACAACAGTACTAGGAGACCGAAACTCTGAGTGTTTTCGCGCTGCTCTGTGTCATCTCCCTGCCGGTTTTTCCTGCTCTCATATCCCTAACCGGTAGACAGCCCTGGTGCAGCTACTCCTCCCGATACAGGCGATCAAATCCTTGCCGCATCGGTGTTGCAGCTGAGTTGCCAACCAGATGCACATGCCGTCTGCTCGCCTGATAGCCATCCGACACAGTCGAGGGAGGCAGATAGTCGAATGGACTTTATTGAGCGTTTATTGAGAAAAAGCCGTCAGGGAAGACGTGGTGGACACCGACAGGGCAAGTCGGACACTTCTGAAAGGGCTACGCCACAGCGGTATTACGGTATCGCAAAGGCTGTCCCTCAAAATCGGGAAGAATTAGTTGGCCGGAAGGGCGGCCGGAGAGGGTCACCTCCAAATTTATGATTTACGGGAAACCGTCACCCTACCACCCTACGGTCCTATGGAACTTGTGCCTGGGATACGACGGCTTAACCGAGGTCTCAGACGGCAGGCGGCTGGCTGGATTTGGTAGGGTCCACTGTGCCCCGAGAAGCGACTCCCAATCCAACAATACCAGAACGCCGCCAACTTGACTGGCTAGAAAGTGTAACTGCGAGACTACCAGATCCGCCAAACTGGACGAAGGACCAGGTAACTTTTTCGTCACATACCCCTTGACGTTTGAGGCTGATGACATCACATTGGCATCTGTTCCCGCACGCATGTTACTAAGCCTCTACTTTGCTCCTAAAACGGACCAAGCGGTAGATGCGCTGAACCAACGCCAGGGCTAGATCGTAGTTCGACAGACGTTATTGGAGAAGGCGCACCCATAACAAATGCAGCATTAGGGGCGTGGCGGCAGACTCACGCCGCGCCAACCGGGATCCGTGTCGGTGTCTGCTGTGGACCATAGTTGTGGTGGTACGCCTAGGCGCGGTTTCCGTCGCGCCAATCACCTGCGTCCTCTCCGCCCCCGGTCTGTCTGACTCTGTCTTGAC
>CACRXP010000011.1:2161625-2172377 GCA_902702965.1 Spirometra erinaceieuropaei
CCGAATGTTGGCATTTTTGTGGTGCGCAATGCGCCAACGCCTACCAGAATCCGATATGACCCCCGCTCGTGTTGGTCTAGCGCATCTACCAATCTACCCCTTTGGGGGACATACACACACGTTTACAAGGCAAGTTAAACTGAGAGGACTAACGGTAACCCCTCATGGGTGTGCAAAAGCCATAGGCAGCCCAACCCTACTCAGAGCATTCCCTATTCCATTGCAAATACAACAGATTAGAAGGCAAGAAAATGTAGTAGATATCCCCCATACTTCAGGGGACCTTCGCTGAATTTCAGGGGAACCTAGAGTTAGGGTTGGTGTCAGGGACAAGGATATTGTTAGGACTAGTTTCACTGTCAGGTTTGGGGTTAGGGCTAGGGCATGTAAATAGGCCCGCCATGAACTTTAACGCAATGCCACCTGTAATACCGGAAGTAGCTATACCCGTTTCTAACAGATCCAGGATGGGCCGGATGCTAAATTTGAGAATTAGTGCTGAAAAAAAACAATGGAAGCTGGGATGATCATGTAAGGCTAAGTGACCGTGCCTTGAGAGAAGCCAAATCGGCAGGCCATTACTGGGCTAAAAATATGGCTGGCTGGCGGTGGCCCAGATCAGCGATGGATAATCCTACATCCCTTGTGACGTTCTTCATTTACTGAGTGGTCATCAATGCGCGACTGCTTATGAGGACTAAACGATGTTCATGTCGTGTCCTACGATCAGGGCACAGACCAAAACCACTCACATTTACCTTGCTATTCTCACTGATCAATGACGCGACGTGGGCTCCCGACGCAATTGGGTAGAACGGTTAATTTAATCACTGAGGGACCTAGGTTCGAGTCTCGGCTTCAGAGTTGGTTGGCTGACGGTGAATGAGCCAGAAACGGCCACCCCGGTCCCTTGTAATCTATTGGTAACCTTCTCGAGATCCCGCACACGCCTGCAGGAGGCAGAATGCAACCGTGTCAACAAGTCTGTAAACTTGCATTAAATACTATTATTATTATTATTATTATTATTATTATTATTGTCCAGGTCCAAGTCGCATTGCCCTAAAGAATACGAGGAGTGAGCAGGGAGGGGGAACGTTAATGGGATTCCGGACGATGACTGCTTCTGCAAACTTCAGGCATTTTCGTTTGGGACGAAAGCAACAGCAAACGATTGCGCGGCAAGTCTGGGAGGACGTGTTAGTTCGGCCGTCACGAACGGTGATGTCCACCGTATGCCCAAAAACGCAGTGGGCACAGAACGGTGGCATGTAAGCAAACCTGGTTTATGGTGATAGCAGACCTGAGCAGTATCTGTCGCACTCCCTTCTCCCTGTTGGCAAGACGCAGTCAGACCCACCAGGGGGGCGAGATCGGACGCCGTGACTGGCAACACTAAACAGTTCGTCTACGCGTATCACACACGACCCGGCCCGCGAACGATGGACCGGGCTGTCATAGAAACAAGAAGCGGTTGGTTTGGACTCCATCTAAATGTGAGTGCACCACGGACCACACGCAGAAGGAGCTATCGCGACCTGACGTACTACATTGACATCGCTACTCCGATGCCTTTATGCGTCCACTTTCTCGTTCACGCATACTTTCACACTGACGCCCCTTAGGACAATATGTTGTTACCGACAAAGACAAGGGAGACTGGAATGGCCGTCGTCAGCCAGTCATACCCAACCCCGAAGTGTGGAACACTCGAGGCTCGAACTCGCGACCTGGTAGTTAGAAGTCCACGTCTCTAACCCCTGGGCCACGCGATCGTTGCCCTGTCGGTTTCGATCGGGAATATACGATGGTAGTGGGCGCTCACAGATCGTTCTTACGGAACTCACTCGTGCCGTTGTGCCTTACAGGCTCTCTCTCGAGCCCAATCAGCAGCCTATATCATGCGCCGCTGTGCGGCTGCTGGTTGGGCTCGAGAAAGAGCCCGTAAGGTACAACGGACGAGTGCTGTTCCGTAAGAACGATCGGTTAGCGCCCCCTAAGATTCCAATGCGGCGACGAGTTGATTATCCTTAACTTGCTCTCTTCTCTTGATGAGGGGATAATTTAAGGAACATATAGTAGTCCTCACCCTCTCTTCTGCGGCGATATTTAAGATACGAAGTGTATAGCCATGCTGACGAAGCCTGGTGTCCAAAGTCCAGATGGTCACTCCGACGTAGCCCAGACATTGGGAATGTTACTAACAATAATATTTTTTTATTAAAGACCCATCGGGGTCCCATCAACTTGGGTTAACTGTTAACGTGGAGCTTCTGCTCATGTATACTATGTTCGTAAGCTACCCTATCGACAAGTTTATTGCAATTTGGGGCGGGACTCAATGTCATTTCATTTTCAGGCGATTTTCTATGCAAACAACTGTCTTGGGTCACATACGCGTATTTGACCGAGTGTCCTCAACAGAGGGTGTCATTCTAAATGAGTACTATTTACCAGGACAGCGTTCACTCGCCCTGAATTTGATTTTTCAGTCCTCAAAATACAAGACGCAAATAACGAGGTCATTTTCAGGATCGTAAGGTGTTATTTGAAAAATTCTCATTCTAAGCCTGTTTACTTTTGTCCCAGAATAAGTGCTAACGTCCCCAGGCAATTCCTTGTTTTAGCACTCACACAGTTCCCAAGCCTATGCAAATCTTCCGTAACAACTTAGAAAAGTCCAACAATAAGATCTTGAGTGCACAGTAAGATGCTTTGCGTATGGCTTGTTTTTTGATAATATATAATTTAGAGGCATGACAGAAAGCGCATTCGTCTTTTGAGGAATATATTATATTCGTGTAGTCACCTCGCAGCATGTTTATAGGCACAGCATCAAGTCTAAACAAAATACGTTATAGTTAGGACACCCTCAAAATATGTAGACAGGGGAACTTCTTCGTTTGCGATGGCAATGTCTTGGGGATGCATGAGCGGGCAATGTAATTTTATTTTTTGCTGACATTGCTATAAAGATGATTACGTATGTGTCCATTCATCTGAAAGACATCTTAGCAACGCGTTCTTCGGAGAGAACGCAAATAATAAATGATTTTGCGTTCACTCATGCGGATGCTTATCACAGACCTCCGTTGTGAACGTTCATTTGCTCCGCTGATGAGGTTTCCTGTTTATGTGAACCGACAAATGTGACGCAAACGGTCATCTGTGCAAAAAAGACGGCCTAAAAACCGACTAAATAAGTGTAAACCTTCGAGACGGTATTATTTTGGCAGTTTTGATAGTCAAAATCGATTGAGACTACCGAAAAGCGCAGGGAATTCGCTAGCATTTTGAGGACGCCTTGTGACTCTACTGTCGCCTGAAAGCACGACATGTTACGGAATAAAATTTCCTACGAATGTGTGGAAAATGATGGGCTCGTAATTGCATCTGCTAATTATATTCATAGGTGATGGTCACTGGGTAGCTTCTTAAGATGTGATTCTATAGAAATGTTTATTCCTGCACCACTTTCTGTCAGCAAAACCTGACAGAAACATTATCGTCCCAGGCGGCCGTACATCAAACAACGCAGAAATAGAATACTGCGTCCCCAAGTGCTGCACAGCATTCTGAAAGGAAATCGACAGTTCGACCGTTGACCCCGACGACGACGTCCACTGTAGCCCCACTGCAGGGTGAGCGCAGGGACGGTGACTTGCATGTGAATTGGCCTTTATTGATGGTAGACTTTCTCTGCATCTACCTCACTCTCTCCTCCTCTCCCGCCTGGGCCCGGTGTCATAAAAGAGTCAAGAAGGCCGAAGGTACCGGAGTAGGTGCCGGTGACCGCCGCGTTGTAGGCTCGCACCTGGGCATCCACCACGGACCCTGGTTTATATATATAAATGACCAGAATTTCACACAACAAGGGAACGGACGCCTCGGATCTAAACTGAGAGGGGGTGCCATTGCAGTCTGCCGCGCTATGAATGATAATGTGGACCTTGGAATACAAGAAAAGGAGGATGTACGATGGTATTAATGCGCAATCTAACCCCAAACCGCCTACCGGTTGCTTTATGTCTGCTTTTCAGGGCGGTTAAGTGTTCCGTATTTGTTTCAGCATTCTCCGCGTTTGAAGATGTCTTCTCTTAATACCATAGGAGTAATTGTGAAATTCTTTCGGAGGACATTCAGGTCAAGTAAGTTTGGTGATCTTCAAGTGATTAAGGACGACAACTATTACAGATAGGCACTAATTACGGAACTTTTTTAAGAATCCATGGTTATCACTTTACTTGTTAGCTTTTAGGAGGCGTAATTAACCAGTGGCATTGTAAAAGCATCAAAAAACAAAATCGTATTGTGAACGGACGCGACGGTGGGGTCCGGCGCGGGCTCAAGAGGTGAACACAAGCGTGACCTGCGCGTGAAACGGACATGCGACCCATCTACCGCACTCTCTTCTCCCAAACCCGTCGTGTTCCGGTGACAAAACAAAGTCAACTCAACAAGTGGACATAAAGCGTAGCAAGACTGAGCAACGCGTCTACGCGTGCCATGCCAGTGACATGGAGCAAAATGTGCCATAATTGGCCAAGTTAAGATGGAGCGGTCGCAGTTCGACCCTCAGTCCTGTCCAGGAGCCAGTTATCCCGTCACTTAGCAACCTTTCATTTCGCGATTGTGTACACTTAGAGATAATTAAAAAGGCATTTGTATCTATGGGAAAGGGGGACTAAGCGTCGCATGAACCCCTCTCTCGTCCTTCGTTCACACACCAGCGGATGCAAATGACATTGAGCAGAAAATGTGGCGCAATGCGAAGCCGCCGCCTACTGTCTGCCACAGGCGGACTCACATCTCACACTGAAAAGGCACCATTGAAGTCCGACCCTCAGTAAGGATAAAAGCCGAGTTATTTCATCAACTGGGCACCCTTCCAAACCACGACTTCCGCGGTGAGTCGCCCCGATGAAGCATGCCTTGCCATTGGTCCCCCTTGGCCCTCCGCCCATTTCGATGCGCCAGTGGCCTGCTCAAACCCACTGGGGACTAGTACGTGAGTCGACTTGACAGTTTCAAGGGCACAGAAAATCGATGAGGAAAGAATACTACTTAAGTAGTCATTTTCGGCAGAGTGCAGTTTTCGCCTGCAGCTAAAAAAATAGTTCGTTCGAAAGCCGACATCCTGAGGTAACTGAATTATTGTAAAATCATGCTGGAAGACGATTAGTTTTACAAACCCACTTAATTACTCTTTTCGAAACGAAAACGCATTTCGGAATTTCGGTGGACATTTCCTGAGTTAGCCCATCTACTGTAGTTCACCGGTGGGTGAAGCCATCAACCGACAGAGGACCGGGCACCAGAGGACAGTCAGCGCGTATCGGACCGTAAAGCTCGTGGTTTTGTCAAAGCCTGGCGTGAGTGGAATAGAACTAGCTCTGAATTCAGCTTAGAGCAGCTCACTGAATAGGCTTTGGAACAACTCAATTCGTAGGCCCTATCTGCATGAAAGGCAATACCATACATATCAAATATAGCCTATATGTACCCTTTGGCGAAATCATCGGAAATCCTCAAACGGACGTCTTAGGGCCACCACTTGTTAGGCTAGATTTCGGCTTCTCCAGAACTAACACGCACACCTGCAAACCAGCAATGAGTAGTGCAGTGGAACACGCTTAAAATGACGTCACACGATATCCTCAGCACACGTGATGATTATAACTCCATAAATACGCGCCTGGCCGACTTCCGGCAAGTGCGTGACTCAATTGTGAGGGGATCGGTACACTACTCCCCACGTCCTCCGGGCTTCCCTCGCGTGGTTTTCCATCCGTATCCAGTTGGCACATGACTAGGGTAGTATCACACAACCGCATAAACTCAGTGAGACACCTGTCTGAGCAGTGTGTGAGTTCTGCCCTCTTTTTAAACATTCCATCAACGTCGCAACCCGCAGTACACCACTTCAACGTCATTGCCGAATGTCGTTTACAATGGTAGAGAGACGCGCACCCATCGCGTTGCGGAACTCACTCGTCCCGTTTCGCCTTGGAGATTTATCTCGAGCCCAACCGGCAGCCACACAGCGGCGCGTTATATAGGCAGAATAACATTACTGACAAAGACAAGGGAGAGTGGAATGGCCTTATTAGCCGTCATTAGCCAGTCATACCCAACCCCGAAGTGTGGAACACCTGGGGCTCGATCTCGCGACCTGTTAGAAGTCCAACACCTCTAACCACTGAGCCACGGGCTCGTTGGTCTGTGGGGCTCTGTCTCTGTCTGTCTGTCTGTCTCTGTCTCTCTCCATCTCAACCCCCGTTGTGTGAAATCCTGGTGTTTGTGTGTATGGGGGGCCAGGTCGTGCTGTGGCGCGCGCAGGCATGGTCAGTCGACCATGTCAGCCACCGCGCCCATTCCCCACTCCAGTCTACTGACCGGCTCGGACAGTGGCTGGGGTGTGGGAATGGGAAGGGAGAGTGAGGTCGACGACTCAGCGCATTTTCCTCACTATAATCAATCTGACGCGCTTGAAGCTATCACGGTGCGCTAAAAGCCGTGGCTTGGAAGGTTGCCAACTGACGGGATACCTTGGACCTCCTCCTTAACGGGAGGCGGTCTGAGAGTCAGGCTGCAATGGCTCCTTTTTAATGTGGCCTTTATGGCATTCCCACCACAGTGTGGGATCCGAGCCAGGCGTTGGCGGCACGCCCAGGTGCGGCTTCGGCCGTGCCAGCCTCCAAATCTCTGTGGTGTTGGTTGAAATCCTGGTTATTGTTGTGTGGACCAGGGGGTGTGGTGGAACGCCAAGGTGAGGATCCGTCCGAACCATCCACCTGCGGCCTCCCTCGTCTCCGGTCTTCTTGACTCTGTTTTGACACCGGGCCCAGGCGGGGGAGGAGGAGAGAGTGTAGGTAGATGCAGCGCAAGTCTACCGGCACTATCAACCCCTGCGCAAGTCACCGTCCCTGCTCCCACCGCTGCTGCAGCTGTGGGGCACACGGTGGACATCGTCGAAATCGACGGTCGAACTGTCGTGTCTCTCTCCATCTCCCTCTCCCCCTCTCTCTCTCTCTAGGCTCAATGCACAACGGGACGAGTGAGTTCCATAACACGATCGGAGAGTACCCCTCTACCACGCTGAGCTTCTAACCAACAGGCTGCGAGTTCAAACCACCGGGGTTGGGTGCCTTGGCGTCGGGTATGGTTGGCTGATGAAGAATAACAGGTCAGAAGTGGCCATTTCAGTCTCCCATGTCTTCGTCAGTAGTTCTATTCTGTTGTTTATGATGCCTGAGAGACCAGTGTCAGCAGAGCAATTCCCTTTACTAACGTCATTTCATGTTAACGCGCACAGTTTTAAACTGCGCTCAAGTATTGAAGCTTACTCGTTTAATCGTACCTGGCTGCGATTCAATTTTGTACCATGTCAGAAGGAACAAATCCTCATAACGTTTTCGTATAATGTTAACACGTTTACTTTTTCCGCGGCTTTTTAGCCTACACTGCCACTAAACAAGTACGTAACATGAAAATCATTTCCGGAAATGACCAAATGACGGCTAGACATTTGCAGTCCCTGGAAGTATCATCTCGGAGGCCTCTAAGCAAGTGCAGACATCCACCCAACAACCTTAGGTAGCAACCATGTCAACATGGATATCAGGGGGGAGGAACAATTATACTTCAATCTGTCCAAGTGGGCTGAGGTGCCGACAGCTGTTGACTTTTTGCAACTTAGATTGCTAGAAAGTACAACAAATAAATACCATATTTTCGGAAGATAAACGGTTTTTTACTGATTGGAGGACAAAGCTGACGAAAAAATTCGTTTCGAGGGCACCTCAACAGGAAGCTCGTCTATTTAGAATGTAAGCCCAACAAGTTGTGGAGGCTTGTGCCAAAAAACAAGAATCAACCATCACCAATGCCAAATCCGGATAACGGCTGATGAAAAAGTTGGTGGCGACATTTTTATTGGAATTTAGGAAGTCTCCTCCATAATAACCAGCCCAATGTACTTCCAAATTTTATCAGTCATAGAAGTAAAATGTTATTACCGACAAAGACAAGGGAGACTGGAACGGCAATTTCTGGCTTATTGGCCGTCGTCAGCCAGTCATACCCAACCCCGAAGTGTGGAACACCTGGGGCTCGATCCCGCGACCTGTTGGTTAGAACTCTAACGCCTCTAACCACTGAGCCACGGGCTCGTTGTCCTGTCGGTAATGCTATTCTACCCAAATCATGCACTGCTGTGTGACTGCTGGTTGGGCTCGAGAGAGAGAGCCCTAAGGCACAACGGGACAAGTGAGTTCCGTAAAACAATCGGTGAGAGCCACTCTATCAATAATCAATCTGTCTACGAGAAATAATCAAGTTATGACTCGTGCTGAATCAGGAGAGGCACGCCCTATGTATTTTATTCGAACTAATGTGGCCTGCTACTTATTGAGTGACTTCGATGTCACGCGGACAGAAAGTTAATATTCTCTAGTAACTCAAAACTCTCGGATTCCAGTCTGGGCGACTTGGTTTCACAAGAAGCTACCTCCTAATGGTAGAGTTATCAAACCACCAGCTGAATGATACACTAAACTCCGGAGTCTAGCCTGTAGTTTCCAGTCAAACTGGTCGCTCCCCGCTATACCGCCGTCCGTCGGGGCTCCAGGTTGTGAATATAAAAGCAAGCAGGATTCAATTATTCCGCCCGCTACCATGTCAGACCGGGTTACCTTGAAAACTCCCTATCATAACTGACGGAACATGGGTCGGGCCTTAAATCCTTGGAAGCCAGGTCTTATTGGCCTTTGAAAGGCAGTGTAGACTTGAGTTCCTGCAGTGTCATAACTTCTGTCCGGGACATCCATATGGAGGGCTGATAATTAACCGACTGATCTCATGTAAGGTTTTTTCTGCAATTTTGCGTCTCGCCTGCATTTGATTGTCTCTCCCCTTCTTGTCACGAGTTTAATAATCACAGTTGGCGTTTCTTGAGTAGTGTCAATGGTGGCGGTTGCAGCGATAGTAGTAGTAGTAGTAGTAGTAGTAGTAGTAGTAGTAGTAGTAGCAGTAGTAGTAGTAGTAGTAGTAGTAGCAGTAGTAGTAGTAGTAGTAGTAGTAGTAGTAGTAGTAGTAGTAGTAGTAGTAGTAGTAGTAGTAGTAGTAGTAGTAGTAGTAGTAGTAGTAGTAGTAGTAGTAGTAGTAGTAGTAGTAGTAGTAGTAGTAGTAGTAGTAGTAGTAGTAGTAGTAGTCAAAACCCACTAAGACTTTTCCCAGCAGATAGTGTCTATGGTTCGGGTGATTGGAGGCGTGCTTCGGCTGCAAGCGCTAAGGGATATCCGGGAATGTCTGATGAAAACGGATGAGATTTTCTTATTAAAGGTATATAGGAGATAGGGATCACACCGAACATGTGGAACAGATAAATAAGTACAATTATGAACGCGGCGAATGCATTACAAGATACCTCTCTTCTTTCTCTCGCTCTCTCTCCCCCCCTCACACGGCAATCCGACCGTTGTGGCCAAAGACGTCCAGCGCGTGTCCCACAGCTAGGTGACGGCAGGGACGGCGACTTGTGCGTGAATTAGTTTAAAAGGATAGCGGACTTGCGAAGCATCTACTGCACCCGCCCTTCCCACCCGGGTCCGGTGCCAAGACAGAGTCAAAACGACCAGAGGCGGGAGAGGGTGCAGGCGGCTGACACGGCGAAAACCCGCACACAGGCGTACCACCACATCCTCGGACCCACAACGCACACTGACCAGGATTTTATCTCCCAAAAAGAAGCGGAGGCGGATCGGATCCAAATTGGTGCGGCGTGAGCCTGTACCTGGGCGTTCTTTAACACACAAACAGCGCCCGCCGGACGCAGGTCTAACCCCATGTTGATCCAGCGCATGACCCCCTTCAGGGGCAAAACACGTATATGCGCAAACCCACACACAATTGACCTTGGTGCGTGACTGCCCGTCCATTAAATAGACGGCATCTCGATGAGGTCCACTGCATGCCCCATGGAGTGGGCGCGTGAATTAGTTCATGGTTGAGTCGCATCTACCGCACCCAGTCCTTCCTCCATCATCTGAGCCTGGTGTCAAGACAATGCCAGGAAGATGGGAGGTGGACTCGGGCACTGAAAGACAGACACATTGCGGAGGACCAGCGTCCTTTCGTTAACCCAACGAGTCGACAATGGTCTGGTGAAGTCCGCAACTTGCATACATGCCTTCTGGACTTTGACACGGAGGAAATTTAAACCTGCCCGACCCAGCTTAAGGAAACGCCATCTGTCCCAATTGGGAGTCTGTGAATGCAGTTAAAATGACAGCAAGAGGTAATGACAATAGTCTCAATTTCGGACAGTCACCCCGATCACATTAGCCGGCATTTGTCCTCTCGGGCAGTAAGTTTCATACATACGACAGTTCTGTTATGCGACGAAGTAGTACATGCTGTGATGAATTCGGGCAAATCAGGAAAACAGATCGAGACCTTCCTGGGGAAATTACTCGCACTGGCAGGGTAAGCTCACAATCCCTACTCTGGGAAAAGGGATTGGGTCAGTCTGTTTACTCGACGACCCGGGAAAGAACGAAACCCCTAGCAATTTAACCGCTCCCTCCTCACAACAGGGTGCGCGCGTGTGTGTGAGGGGCAGGGTCACAGACGCTTTTGGCCGCACCATCAAGCCGAACAGCCGCTTATCCGCCGACGCCGCCGTAGGGTCAACTGTCAAGACAGCTAATTTAGCGGAAGACACCGAACAACGACCGACAGCAGCCACCCTCT
>CACRXP010000011.1:2173241-2220814 GCA_902702965.1 Spirometra erinaceieuropaei
CTCACCGGGCTGTGCGCACCCGAGTCGGTCCGAACAGGTGCTTGTTTCTCACACGAAGCCCCCACAAGTCTGTGTTATTCTCAAGGGCCAGTGCATGGCTGGAACTGAGCTCACTCGCCGAAGTGTCCATTCCCACGACACACAACCTAACCACCTGCTTAATCCGAAACCTACAGGGAACGGAAGCTTGCGAGCTCTCTGCACAAGAACCGCACATCTGAAGGGAACTGTATTCTGCCCCCAGCCTGGTTAGTTTCAGTGACCGAGACACCTCATGTATGACATATGCAGACGGTCAACCATTGCTACCAGGGGTTAGATACGCCTGCCCTCATCCTATGCAAATGTACTCCTTGCAGACCTCTTACCTGTGGCAAACAAAATCAACAAAACAGCACTTTGAAAGTACAAACCACTCGAACAGTCAAACCCTAAGCCTATTATCCGACTCTCGCCTTAATACCGAACGTTCACCCCAAACTCGATGCCAAGGAGTGAAAAACCGGACAGTTTCTAGGGGAAGAGACGGCCAGTGTACCTTACCCTCCCAGTTTCAAACTGCCCTGGGGACAGAGCGCGAAGGCGATGAAAGTTAGACCGACGTTATGCAAGCCCGCCCGAATACCGATGGTCCCCGTCGAGCACGACGGTAGGACAGCCACATCCAAGAGGTTCTCGGTAGCTTGAAGGGGCGGACGCAGACTGTATGACTTCAGAGAACTGAAATTCGTCTCTATGGGCGCTTGTGAACACTGTTCTTCCTGGTTTCGGCTAAATCGCAGTTGGTAGCCAGGCCCCGTATTACAGGTGGCGGAGGGGGTTGTTTACTGGGGCTATTTTGCGGGGCTCCATAATCACATCTGACCTATTTGGTTTCCGTTTTACGTTTGAGGGTAGAATTAGGGTATCGGTTAATGGTCTCCGATTTTCGGGTGAGGGTTATGCCTTCAGGCTTAGGTTTTCGGGTTACGGCTAGGGTTTGAGCGTACGATTAGGTTTCAGTATTACGGTTAGGTTTTCCAGTTACGGCTTTGTCTAAGGGCTACGGTTACGTTTACGATTTCGGCTAGGATTTGGGTTAAGGTTGCCGTTAGGGTTAACAGTTAACGTTTAATGTTGAGGTTAGGGTTAGGGTCAAGCTTAGGATAAGGGTTAATTTCGCCGTCGGTTTCCTCATTCCTGGCTACCAACTGCGATCTAGCCCTGGTTTCCACCACAAGCTACTTATGGAACACGGAATGGACACATTTTTCTCGATATGCAGGGAACCGACTGCCGACATTCAGCGTGCTTTGGGTGTTCACCGACTACTGCGCATAGCACCGCAAAGGACTAGGAGGGATGAGTAGGAGGGTAGAGACAGTGGTGAGTGCGGTCGGTGAGGCGCTGAGTGCAAATCAACGCCCTTCACACGGGGGCGCGGGTCTGCGCAAGTCTGTCCGTTATTGGGTATACGAACGTTGCTGTGACGTGGTGGGTGGGCTGGCTCCGGCGGCGGCGGCGACGGCAGCGCCGCTGAGTCCGTCACGAAAGCACAGCACGCAGCGGGACTGGCGAGGTCGCGGAGATGGTCGGCTATTTGGACAGAGGTGTGGTAGGCCGCACGTGGGGTTTGAAGAAGACAGACCGACGGCCTGAGCAGTCTCAAATTGCGACTGAAACCACGACAACGGGGTGACGACGACGACGACGACGAGAACCGGCTCCTCTGCTCGCACCCCCCGCCCCTTGAGCTATACGCACCGGCTCGCCTGCTCGTTCACATATTCGTGTCCGAGTCTTTTGTTCTACTGTCGTGCGGCCGACAATTACTGTTTACATACCCACGTACGCACACGCGAAGTCCGAAACCAGCTGTCTTTGTTGTTGGATGAGGAGGGTGGGAGGGGCAGGGAACTACGACGAAGAGTGGTGACCCCGCATTCTTACAGGCAGGTTGTACGTACAGTGCCTCCACTCACAGTCTGGGGTCCGTGCACTTGACTACCACTTCTTGTAACAAATGTTCTCCTTACTACCATGCTAGTACCGGCGTTGTCAGGTGGAGGACGACACGTAGGGGAGTTGGGGCTCCGTGGGTCCGAAATCGATACACAGCCATCACGATCTCCTGGGCTGGTGCCAGGCTCTCAGACGCCTACTGCTTTGTGTGGGTGTGCATGCGTGTGTATGTGTGCGAGATTTGCAAACGGTTTCTCATGGCTGGGAGATAAAGTGAGACAGAGGTGGAAGAGGCTGCGGAGTGCGCGCCCTAGACGACGGTCATGCCAAGACGCTGCCATGGCAGCGACCGCTGCCACGGCGCGAACTGCAGTTGATGGGCGGGCGCGCCTGCGACGGTGTTAGCACTTCGGTGACACACGCACACACCCACCCGGACCGCCAGCTGACAGCTATCAATCATTTCGCCCGCCGACGCCGCCGCCGCCGCCGCCGGCCATTGGGAGGCGGTGATGGAGGCATATGCAGCGGGGGAATGCAGTCACGTGCGCGGCGAGACAGAAGTCGATAAAGACGGCGCCTTGCACGAGGTTGAAATTTTCACTTCGGCGTGCCGAGTCTGTGTACAAGGAGGCGGCGAGAAGTAGGCCTGGTCCGGAGGATGCTTTCTTGGCTGAAATAAACAGCTGTTTGGAAAAGCGGATGACTCCTCAGAACTAGTCACCTGCGTTGCATGCACATGGGTCTACGGTGTAATGTTTAACTTGCCAGCGATCTAGCCTCTGCCATGGTCAGCCACGCTCATGAACTGTTACGAGTAGGGAGAAGCCAGCATGAAGTGGCCGTTTCCAGCTTATTTGCTGTCCTTGGTCAACCATACCCCAACCCAGGCCACGAAAACTAGCGGTTTGAGGCCGAACTCAGTTGTTCATCGGACCAGGAATTCGTGCCCTGTCGTCGGCTGCGATCGGGGATAGTTTAAGTGACATGGGGATTAGCGTTCACTGACTCATCCTGATGGCAGAACGGAATATGGACCTTCCAATCTGCTTTTATGCCCTGGTCTGGAACAGTCACAAGGATCGAACAGGATACGAGAAGTGTTGCCAACGCCTCCAAGGGAAAAGGTAAGGGCCATTTTTAGGTTAATTTGTTGTCGCTAGCCAGTTATGCGAATGTCTGCGGAAAATATAGACTGGAATTTCAACGCAAAATGGACTATCCGCAGTCCCTCACGGGATCCCACAACTTCGGTCCAGGGGACGGTGTTTGGTTCTCCAATTCAAAAGTAATGATTTCGGCACCAGGGAGCCCGATGCGGACACCGTTTCGTGGCAGGGGGCCTCAGTCTACTTGCGTCACGAACGTTCGGACTTCGAAACTGCACGAACCAACCATTTGCACCAGATTATTCAGGTGCTGTTCATTTCCATATGATATTGTGGTTGATGGTAGGAAAGCGAGTATTTGAGAGTGAACTGGAATCAGGTGATTGACCGGCAGCACAAGTGGGCATATGTTATTACCGACAAAGGCAAGGGAGACTGGAATTGCCATTTCTGGTTTATTAGCCGTCATCAGTCAGTCACACCCAACCTCCCTGGCCCGCAACCTCTAATTAAACTGTTCTCCTCTTGACGTAAAAGACTTCGCCAGTTAACAGTCGCTGAGACCGGAAAGACCTCGATTGAGTTCTCGAAGGAAGCCTTTAGCGACTGAGTAAGCGTGCTGCCAGCCAGAGCTAAGCCAGCACCACCCCCATTTGCGGACTCGACAAGGCAAACGGATTCGACTTCCTCCTCACCGACTTGCTCCACTTTAGCACTTTTATGGCTTCTTCAAACTGATCAGAACGCATATACAGCATTCTGAGCCCACTCTAGCGTAACGCGCGTTATCTGTTGGCAAGCCATGGGTCGATAGCTGACGAAAATAACCATAAATCACTGTTGCGTCACATGACCTCCAGGTTATGACGCCAAAATGACACACCACCCAGATGTCGATTTAGATTTTAGCAAGCCGCGACCTTTCGGTAGGTGATTAGCCGGCTTCCTTGAATGTAGATAGCTCCTTTGTAGGTGACGGTTTAAAGGTCTATAAGCGTCTGCTATGTCAGGACCAGTAAACCATGGCCCTCGTAGCCTGGTATGCGCTGACATCTGGATCCTTGGGTATACGGGCCACGAGCATGGATTCCCAGTCATCCCCTTTCTCTGACCTGTCGTGGTGATGTTGCTGTTGGTTAAAATCCTGGTCAATTGTTGTGTGGACCAGGGGTGTGGAGTGGAGATCCAAGGTGCGGGCTCAGCCGCGCCACCCACCTGCGTCCCACCCACCAGCCGCCTCCGGTCTAACTGACTCTGTCTTGACACCGGGCTCAGGGGGAGGGGAGAGAGTGCGGTAGAAGAGAAGCAAGTTTACGCTCACTATAAGCTAATTCACACGCACTAGTCACCGCACCTGCTTCACCTTGCCGTAGAACACACCGGGGGCATCGTCGAATGCGATAATCGAACTGTCACAGGTGACGGCAGGAAACATGTGCGGTGACCATCGGTCATAGGACATTACCCCAATACAAGTGGTCGCGCACCAGATTCCAGGAGGGCGAGAGGGTGCCTATTTCCGTGTTCTAACTCGAGCCCTAACATACTTAGCCCTAACCTAACCACTAACACTAACCTTCCTAAACCGAACTCCTAATCCTAACCCGCCGGTAATTTTGGGCAAGTCCATCTGTAATACAGAGGGGACCGGGGAGGGGGGGGGTCAGTATTCGCATGTCCAACATTTATACCTGAAAAATGCTGGCACCCATTTGATGACGTGATCACAGATGATTAAAACTTGAAAATTCCTCTCCTTGACCATTTTATTGGTAGAAAGGTGGTGTTTATGCAACAGTTAGGCAGTCTGGTGCACTGATTGGATGTGTATCAGTCAATCTCAGTTCTTGAGTAGCTCATCCCTGCTCTTTGGTGCAGAACCAACTCTCCCATAGGGGCGGGGGGGGGAATGGAAGGGGTAGTGAAAGATAATATCGGAGCCGTTGTAAACGGATTTCACCCGGAAAAATTAGCGCAAAGGGGGAAGGGTGCAGCCTAATAAGTTGAAGAGTACTCTAAACGTATTCAGGCATGCAATGGGGGTTTTGGGGATGTCCGTTATGCGGAGTTTTGTTGAATGGACCAAAACTCAGCCTTTGGTATCCCGGCCAAGGCGTACGGGATCGCTCCTCTGCCTCAATAAAATCAGGACACAAGCGAATGCTCGAGAGGCTGGGCTTACAATGACCACTTCTGACGCACATTCCGCCCTCGGCCGGTGATACCCCAACCTGCAGCTGCGCACTAAAGCTTCAAACCCCAGTTGGTTGATCAGCCAGCGATCGCACCATGTCGGTTGAGATGAGACACATTCCGTCGCGTGAACGTTGCATGCACCTGGTCGTAGGGCACCACTCTCATGAGAATGAATACTTCCGAGCCCAGTCGGCGTGGCACGAACTCGTCAGTGATCGGTGATCAGCCGATCCGAATTCGAACTGCTGGTGCGCAGTCGACTGATAGCAGCACGTAAACGAGAGGTGGTAAAACCCGTTAATTATTGATCCTCGGTTGTCATGTGACAGTGCGAGTGGTTTGTCGACTTGCAGTCCCAAGACAGGAGAGAAATCCTCACTTTCCTCTCCAAATTGGGACCACTATGTGTTACGTATGCTGCCGTTAGGGTTGTTGGTTATTTTATTCAAAATGAGACTCATCTCCAGTTGCTGAGAGATGGTTTGGATCATGTCTCTGCATGGTCGTTGAGTAATGGTCTCCTAATCAGTAATCAGAAATCAATTCATTGTGAGTTTCGATTACGATTATTCCCTATTCATTAATTCTTCTAACCCTTTCCCGATGTTGCATCCTCTACCAGGTATGTGGGTGCTCTCTGGCCCCAAACCATCATGTCGAAATTATTTTTGATAAAATTTGCAAGCCTGTTCATTGCATTCAGCGTCTGCTTTCCTTCCAAACCACTCGTCTCTTGTTCTGCGGCTTGTCAATTCCTGTATTCTTTCTTTCGTGCTTTGTTTCTATTCTGTTATTTTAGATGCTTTGCTTAAGAAGGCTGCACTCATTTTTATTAAACGTGTTCGTCGACCGTTCTCTTCTGCTACCAGTTTTCCTCCGGTCTTTATAGTCGACATCCCACAGCGGTCAAGCAGTTTGGTTGACCGGATTCTGCGGTAGAGGGCTGCTCACCGATCGTTCTTACGGAACCCACTCGTCCCGTTGTGTCTTAGGGCCCTCTCTCGAGCCTGACCAGAGCCCGTACAGTGGTGCATGATATAGGCAGAATAGCATTACCAACAAAGACCAGGGAGACTGGAATGGTAATTTCTGGCTCATCAACCGTCATCGGCCAGTCACATCTAACTTCGATGCATGGAACACCTGGACAACGAGCCCGTAGTCCAGTGGTTAGAGGCGTTCGACTTCTAACTAACAGGCCGCGGGATCGAGCCCCAGGTGTTCCACACTTCGGGATTGGGTATGACTGGCTAACGACGGCTAATAAGGCCATTCCAGTCTCCTTTACCTTTGTCGGTAATGGTATTCCGACCGGATTCTGGCCGATCCTGTTCACGCCATTCACTCTGAGTTAATTGCTGTGAAGTCTCTCCGCTGCATGCGCCCTGACTCTCGACATATCCGTTGACGCATATCGGAGTATCAAGGACTATTCCTGGCACGGCACCTGAGGTGTAAAGGCACAGAAATCCAGAGTTGTCGATAAAAGCGAAGATGCAAGTTCCAGGAACCGGCTGATAGCATAGCGACTGCATCCTATAAATGCTGCAACTTCCTGTACGCGAGTCACCCGTTTCTGACACTGTCTCTGATGATGGGTTTAAGTGAGAATCCGAAACGTGAGGCGAATAAAACCCTTGTTCCAGCGGTCGCCTCTTCTTTTTATCATCCAGAGTTGTCTCCATATTAGTCATATAGTTTTATGCAAATCCACTTCACTTGACCCAATTGGTGAAAAGCTCTGCAGTCTAGGTGGGATTCCAGCCTACAACGGTAAGGGTAAGGATTTAGTACAGCCAACGCTCTAACCACCTGAGCTACGGGACCACGAACGGGAGCCGTGAGTTTAATCGCAAACTGGATAATTAAATTGGCCCATTTGTGAAAAACTCGGCATCGTCGGTCATTTATTTGCTTATTCGTATTCTGACCGCGGTGAATGGAGAATGTTTTTGCTGAAAATTTTCGAATGGTACCTGCGAAACGAGGCACGCTTACACATATTTATCTCTCCCTCTTTCATGTGTGGCGAGTGAGGGAAGACGGCCCAGCAACTATCTGTCAAGCGGGGAATGTGGGTCGATTATTGTAAACGGAACAACCAAAGTGTTCTGAGGTGAGAGGACTTCATCGGAGTGGGTAGAATGTTTATGGACAGAGCAGAGCCCGAGGCTTGTCTAAATTCCAGGACAAACAGCCCTATGGAACTGGAATAAATTGAAAACAGTTAAAAACAACCGAAGCATACCACACGGCATCGACTGATTCCCAGGCTCCGGAGTCATCTGGAAAGGCTCGAAGAGAACCATTAAGTATAAAACCTATTAACCAAGAGAACCAATCCTGTGAGACGCCCACGAATAAAACTACACCAGAAAGGAACGGAAGGGCTAGCATCATTTTTCGTCGAGCGGCAGGGACAGAAGTGGTCAAGAATTGTTTAAAACATCATGACGCGCGTGATTTGCAAGTTTTTAAAGGTTGTGCGCGGTCCACAACCAGCCGGAGCGTGGTATTTATGCGCACTATTACGGATTCTGCCGATCTGAAGCACCTACTACCAGAGAGCTCCCTCCCATCCCCTCCAGTTTCAGCATTGCTGGATTTGATCGAACTCTGTGGCAGCGGGCCGTCCGGGTTCAGACGGAACGTTGTCTCCGCCAAAGCCTAAAACTGTGGCGCTACTAAAAGAAATTGGCCAGTTGTTTCTGAGCAATCCGAGGCCAGAAGGATTACCGCGGAACGTCAAAAAGTCGCCTTCTTCTCCCAGCAGGCGCGAAGGGTCTGAGCAGACTTGCGGCATCAGCGGAGGAAGCCACCGGCTAAACAAAACTACAAGAACTCTGTACGCCGTCTGCTGCAAGATCCTGCTTTATCAGAAACGTAACGCGGACACCAAACCGGACATGCAACTCTCCACGAGGACATCCCTGCCTGACAGCAGCGAGAAGTGCGTGGGAAAGTGTATGTCCGAATCTCGAGTACAGTGAATAGGAGTGAAGTCCGAAAGATGGGGAGTTTGCGCACATTTTGCATAGATTCCAGGCCTGGGTCTTGTAGCCGTCGCAAGGGCTGATCTCCAGCAGTAACCTCGAATACAGACTGGACGAAAAATTGTTCAAGTTGTTGCGATGTGGACCTAACTAAGGCGTCTCCAAGACTGTGGGTCATGACTGTCTGCTCTCCTATGAGAGTAAGCTCAGTGCTGTCATAAGGGTTGATCGTCGGACGGCGAGCAATAGACCGAACTAATGGTACAATACAATGGTAATAATGGTAATATCATACTGCCTATATCATGCGCCGCTGTGCGGCTGCTGGCTGGGCTAGAGAGAGAGAGCCCGTGAGTCACAACGGAACGAGTGAGTTACATAAGAACGATCGGTGAGCGCCCCTTTTATTGTATATCCCCGATCGAAACCGACGGGGCAACGGGCTCGTAGCCCAGTGGTTAGAGGCGTAGACTTCTAACTAACAGGTCGCGAGTTCGAGCCTCGGGTGTTCCACACTTCGGGGTTGGGCATGACTGGCTGACGACGGCTAATAAGCCAGAAATGGCCATTGCAGTCCCCCTTGTCTTTGTCGGTAATAACATACAGCCTATATCATGCGCCGCTGTGCGGCGCCTGGTTGGGCGCGAGAGGGAGAGCCCGGGAGGCACAACGGAACGAGTGAGTTCCGTAAGAACGATCAGTGAGCGCCCCCTACCAATGAACAACGCTGTCAACAGGGAAAGTGCGTCCTCCTAGTCCACCGCAATGGCCAAGGGCCTGTAGAAATCAATGGTAAGTACGTTCCAAGGTGTAGAATAGTCGACGTAACCGTCTATTCGCAAGAATCCTCCTGTTGGTCTGCTTGCCATAGGACGGGGAAGTCTGGACGGTCTTTTGGCTGCACACGATAGGCCGCAGTCATTTAGAAGTCCAGTGAAGATGGAGGAAAAGAGTGAATCCATCACACGGAGTCGCACGCAATATGAACATGGTCACTGCAATTCAGAAAGAGTCGAAATACTTGGTGACAGTTCGATCGTCGTTGAGGACGACTTCCACCATGGGCTCCACGCCAGGGTGAACGCGAGCACGGTGACTTGCACGTGAATTAGTGACAGTAGACTTGGACAGCGTCTACCGCACTCCCTCCTCACCCTCTACCTGGGCTCGGTTTCGAGACATAGTCAAGAATACCAGAGGTGGAAGAGGGTGCGGGTGAACGGCGCGGCCGCCACACCCGACTCGGATCCCACAAGGGGGGACGGGGGTTGCCATAAAGGCCACATTAAAAAGGGGGCCATTGCAGCCTGACTCTCAGACCTCCAGTCGACCACTCCACACCCAAACACACAACACTGCGAGGTTCAGGTTTCCCGTCAGTTGGCAACCCTCCAAGTCAGGGCTTCTAGCGCAGCGTGACAGCTTAAAGTGAGTCAGATTGTTTATGGTGAGAAAAATGCGCTGACTCGTCTACCTCACTCACTAGCCCCGCTCCCAGACTGATCCAATGAAACTCGACTACGGGGGGACAGAAACTTGTGCCCTAGGCTTTACAATTGGAGAATGCCGTAACAATGTAGCCAGTGGATTCAAAACAATTATTCATCGCCTCCAAGACTTCCAGTGAGGCCTTTCTTGCTGGATCTGTGTGGGGACACTATGGCTCCACAGTCGTAAGTCGACTTAAATGGTTTCTCACCCATTCTTCAGTCTCGGAGTTAACGGTTTATGAGAGGTTTCAAGTGAAAATTAACTGGTCAAGGCGTATGTAACTGTTCAGCTAGGAAAAAAGTGAGGCAAAGAGAGGACAAGTAATTCAACTACTTGCTCGACTGGTAAAACGGTCAGCAAGAATGCCTGTGGCCCTTAAATGTAACAGTGAAACTTTAACCACAACCGTGGCACTTAAGCTCAACCGTAGTCCTCAAACCGGACTTTAGCTCCAACCCTAACTGTGGCGTTAGCTTTGCAAGTAGACTAAGTTTGAGGCCAAGCTGATCGGTCACCTTAGCGTTCGTATTACTATCAGAGCTATGTTCCCCTTACCGCATAATACATTACGTAGTCTGCTACCAGGTAAGCCGTAACGAAACATACCTAGGTAAAGTAAATAGGTAAGTCCGAGATATAACGGTTAGATGGTGCCAAAACCGATACCGTCGTCAGTGATTCTTCTACGGTGTCTACTGAAGCCGCCACTTTTGCACAATTCTAGCGCGTTTCAAAGTCGGCCTGATATCGAAATAAAGGAGGGCCTACGAACGGGACCTGTTACAGTAGGACCTAGCGACGATCGGGTGAAGGACTCCAACCACACGACCAGCCGAAGGGGCCTGCGCAAGTATACTATCACTACAGACTAGATCACACGCAAGCGGAGTGGATTATTTACAATGACCTCAGCTCAGAGAGTTGGGAAGCGGTCGTTGTAGACACTTGATGTTTATTTTTTTAATTGTCCTGCTTGATTTCGATTATTATATGTCAATGCATAAAAACTTTTCCGCCAGAAAAAACGAATTTACCAATTATCTATACTTATTTTGCCATTTCTCTATGCATACATAGGCACTGACCGTAAACCACCTATTACCACCTTTCCCGCAAGACAAGCACCTTTGGCTGGTCGCGTGTGTGTGTTTGGGGTCCTTCAGCCGATCGTCGCTAGTACCTACCGGTAGTCGGGCCAGACTGGTCTACACAGCCCTCCCTAAAACAACAACACCAACGTAGATCTACAATGGAGGAACAGCATGGCCTTTGGTGAAAAGCCTTCCCACTTGCCCAGTCCCGGGGTTCGGATCGTAATCGTTGCATAGTTTAGTGTCCCACGTGATGCAACCCATGACAGCTCTGAGACCAGCTCAGATGGTGACTGGCGTTTTAGGCCACTTCCGAATGCACTCCGGGACGACTAACACGATTTGGCGAAGGCGGCCATGATCGATTATGCGACACAAGGCTGGAAGGAGCTGACTGGTATTTGATACTCCGAACAGTAATTGGCTCACCCTACAGGGCCGAAAACTGTTGATTTCTAGCGGGCCTAAAAGTGTCTGAGTGTGATCTTAACATTTTTTGTTGTAACGGCTAACTGAAAACGGATGCCACAGCGGCAGCCAGCGCTCCTCTCTCTCTCCTCGCACAGTTCACCTGATGAACAGCAAAAGTAGATGTATGTGATCGGACTGAAGGTCATTAATTCCGACGCAGGGCCATACACCACTTATCCCCAGACTCCACAAATGTTGCCAAAGCAGTCTCTAGTAAACACTGAGTCCGTTTTTGCCAGGGAACAACCGCGATAAACAAATTAACATAATTAATACGGTGGCCTAACTGAAGTCGCTGCAGCTCCTGTCTCGGGCAAAATTGACCCCGACAGACGCACCCCACTTTAACGGTTGTAGGGTCTGCACTGACAACTCTGACCCGACGTCCTTCCCGTCCGTCCGTCCGCCCGCCCGCTAATCTGATCGGTCGGCATTGCCCACAGTGGGCAGTTTCTCTCCGCGCTTTGCATAACTCCTACCCTAACTTGACTGTACACTGTCGTCCAGCCTTCTGAAATTGGACCGCAGTAGTCCGTCCCCCAGTTTGTGCAGGAAAACTCACCACCCCGGCCCCTCCCCCCCAGCCTCAGTCAAACAATCGATGCGGTGGCTGAGATGCTGTTTCACAGGAAGGAGGAAGACAGCGAGCACACATTCACATCCAAACGGCGAACTCCAGGCGACACAGAGGCAGTGCGCGTGGCACATATTTGGATCACACACGACGCAGATTTGAAAGTCATCTTTACCTGCGTCTGTGTGTGCGCGTGCGCGTACATATACGTGCCTAGAGGACATCCACACCGTCCACCACGACCTGCGTGTGTGTGCAAGTGCAGCTGCGCACGAAACGACAACAATTTTTGAGAGTGCACACACACAATTAAAAATCCCTAATTTTGGTCTTAAAAATTGATGTAGACACACACAGCCACACGGTCACACCTGCGACCGTGCGGAAGATGGCGGTTGTGGCAGAGATAGAGAACGAGCCGTGCTCAGCCACTGACCACCAGTGCTGTCGTCGTCGTGGGGACCCTCCACCCATAACGCACCGCAGCCGGATACCGCGCAGGAGGCGCGGACACCGAAGTAGTAAAACGAGGCCCATTTCGCGGACGTGATGGCCGGTGTTGACGGAGAGGCTTCGGCCCACACAATAAAATGACCACGATACGAGCGCCCATCTGGGCTCAACTAGAACCACTTGCTATTTTCGTCAGATGTGCGTTCGGTGACCCCAAAAATCGACGGTGTTGTGGCGTGAGAGCTGACACGAAGCCTACACTCTGCTTCATGCAGCTGGGGGGCTTCGGTGTGACTGTGAGCTCATCAAAACGGCTACCCCGCCTTGGGTAGCCTATATACGCGTTTATCGAGCTCCACTTCCCATTTTAATCTTCTGTGAAAGTGGAGAGATCAGTGACAAGATTGGAGGAAGCAAGTACGGCGAAGTGGGCAACTGTTCTGGCCCTCCTTGTCCTATTGGAACTTCTCTGGCAATCTGGCTGACAATCACACACTCGACTGTTTTTTTTCCTTCGTAACGGATTGTAACTCGTTTTAGCAACGGAGCCAGCGCATGCGTAGCGACGAAATGTCCGATCGGCCAATGCTTCCACAACTGTGCCATCGGTCTCTTACTGCGATTGGATGGGAATGAGAAGAGAATAGAGACGGAGTTATGAGAACTTTCAGTACGTTAATATGGCGCAACCGGGGGTCATTCGGGAACCAGGCAGTGAGGGTCCCTGTCGGATAGAACGAACACACTATTGGGAATGAGCGAGGGATTTTAAGCTCTCAGTAGGGTGACCTCCATCGGATTGAAATTTCCTGGACTATGGGAATATATGGGAACAGCGGGTCGTGCACTGTGGCACACGCAAACCGTGCATGCTGTCCATCAGTCATACCAAAACCCATCCTGAAGTAGTTTTACAAACGATTATCATAACCTGTCTAAAAGAGCCCGCACATGAACCATTTGTGCTTTGTATGCGCAGGTTTGTATCCAGATCCAGAGGATAGGTAGGATTATGGATAACAGTTGGGTCAAGATGAATATATATATATATATGTAGCTCAGAGGGGGTATGCATATATATATATATATATATATATATATATATGTATAAATTGGAGAGCGCGTTAATCGATCTACTAAAAGTACGGGACATGTTCGTTCAGGACAAATGGGATGAGCAGGTTTTGAATCCTAACCAGATTGGTGAACACTATCACCATGTTAATTAATATACCGATGGGAAACAACAAAACGAACCCGTGGCCTTAAAGCAGGCAACTTGGCTTGACGATCACTGAACAAGACATTCAGGCTCAACCACCATGTTATCCAAACGTGGAGCTGAGGAGTGGCTGATTTAAGGTTGGGGGTAAGAAGGAAGTGGTCATATGTAGAAGCAGAGGGAGGAATATTGGGAAGGACAAAGAAGACAGGGATGTCCATTTCTGGTTTATTAAATATCGATAACAGGCCCGTGGCTTAATGGTAGAACGCTGGGTCTAACGAACACTGTCTAAAGAACTCAGGTTCGAATCCCAGGTTATTCAAACCCGGCGTTAGATGTGGTTGCTCGACGACGCCTTGTCAGTATTCCTATCTGATGAAGTACTGGTCTCAATGCGACTGTCTGTGAGGGCTGTCGACTGAGTCCCAGGGCGTGACGAGACGGAAATGCCCCATAACCTGCTATATACATATATATGTAGAATAGCATTCCCCTTCCAACACACACACATATCTATAATGGATAATATATTCGATCGCGACCGACAGGACAGCCAGCTCGTAGCCCAATGATAGTGTTGAACTAATAATCAAAAGAGTGCGGAATCGAGCCTCATGTGTTCCAGGCCTGGACCTGAGTATGCCTGGCTGTCGACAGTTCATAATCCAAAAACGGTCGTCCTAGTCTCCCTTGACTCTGTCGACAGTGATTCATTTTAAGCGCAGTTCCGTGTGAAAAACTTCCTCAGGAGAGTGTTGACAAAGGCCGAATTTTACGATGAGACTTGCTTGCTTATAGTGAAGGCTGTAGAGTGTCGACCCTGCCTTGGACAACCATAACGGAAAATCAAGAGACGCGTTCTATATTTCTTTTCATATCTCACGATGCAGGCTGCCGACGAAATGGCGCCCCGAGTGTGTCTTCTGAAGTCCCCATTAGCACAACCTCGGTCATCCACTTTCGGGCGTCAAAAGCTGGGGAACCTGTTGAGGGTAGTTCTCGTATGACGCGAGGCTGTCTACGGATATGGCTTTATGAAGGATAACTGCTTTTAAAAAGACGTCAAAGAAGGTATTTTCGACCAAGAAGACTGACAGCGGGGCTAAAATTTTAATAAAAATTCCCGGACCGAAAGACAATGACCGAAAGACATTATCCTGTATAACGCGCCAGTCTTCTCCGTGCATGTTAAGTTTAATGCGGGGTACATTGTTCGTGCATATATCATCTCCATCCGTCATCCAGAGGCTAATTTGAATCGCCTTTCCCATCGATGAGGCCTTAGGGTTAATTTGCATTCAGAGTTGTTAAACGTGGTTACCTGACCTCTGGCAAGAGATAGGCCCAGTTTTTTTGACTCTAGCGTTTTATTTGTAGTCGGTGGGATTTAAAAATCGTGGGACCCCAAGGTGCCATTTTATGCTATCTAACTTTTATTAGGTGAACGACTCTGTCGTGTTAATTAGTATTCCAAATTCCAACCGACGGGACGACGTTCTATAGCTTAGTGGTAGAGAACTCGACATAAGTCTTAATGACCGAAGAGCCTGGGTTCCCAGGTTGACTAAAGTTGGGGTTGGTGAAATTATTTAGTAATATAACTATTGGTTAGTAAAATTAAACCTCGGGCAAGTAGTCCCTGGGCGCCGACTTCCCGACCCACGTGTTCGCAAAAATTCCCAGACCGAACCTGGGAAGAAGTCTTTCGAGCACCTACCTCCGAGTTATTCTATCCGAAACTGATGACAGTGATATCTTACCATCTTTGGTCAACAATTCAGCAAGTTATCTGGGGAGGAGAAAATTAGTCGGGACAGAAACTCCGTCTCCACCCGACATCCGTCAGCAAATGAACAAAATTTACTGCCGACTTTTGCCCTCTATTGAATGAAACTAACCTTGCAATCCACTTAACAGCTCGGTAGTCATTGACTCGGGGAACTGCGATGCTACGACAGGTCCAGGGGTCCAGGAACCGTCAGACGGAAAGTTATCACGGAAAATCGCAGAAAGGTAATGACGCGAATGTGCTGTTAACGTTTGGAGACATCACAAGCATCAGCAAGACGGATCGTTTAAGGCTTTCCGGAGCAGATATGTAAAGGTGGCAGTCACTTGCTTCTGTGATAATCAGTCATCCGACCCTGCCCTAGTTATGGGGTTACTAAGGCTGTAAGACGCCATAACAACTACTTCCTGTATTGAATAATGAGTCGTGGTATCCGGAACAAGAGCTTTTCGGATTTGTCTTCGAATCCACCGCCGGAGCCAGAATCAGGCAGGTGTACTAGACAAGGAGATGCTATTCAACCTCACTGGGAAGATTGTAATCGACTAGAACCCTAACGCCAACCGTGGTCTTGTCTGTAATCCGCAACACTAACTCCCAAACTGTAAGCATTTAAGTAGGACATAAATGTAACCGTAACTCTAATTCCGGCTTTAGAACATTAATGCTGACCCTAAAACTTTATCCTAGCTCCCTACCCCAACCATAATCCCAAAAACCTAACCTGAAAACTCCAGCCCTAAACTGAATAACCTAACTCCTAACACTAACCCTGACCTCAAATGCAACCTTAACTCTAACTTTGAGCCCAATGTGGACACCCTTGCCGTCAATAACGCTAATGAAGGTGAATATCGGAACGCAGCATAACTCATTTTGTGACTTACTGCCAGGCAAACCGTTATAAACCACATCTACCTAAATAAGATGGGAAGGTGAATTTTTGAAAAACCGCACAGGGGGGTTACACACTAACCTCACCGGGGTAATGCTTTGCACGGATGTTGCAGTATTTATAGGGTGCAGTTTAAAAGAAGACGAAGGCACGATCACCGGAAAGGTAGCTTTAATGGTCTTAGCCTTCGAAATCGAACTGGGGTCCATCATCAGAGACTGTTAGAGTGCAGCAACTTGTGAACATTTATATCACTGTACCGTGAGGGGGGGGGAGATTACGTCCGTGGCTAGGTCTGGTTCGTGCTGCCTAGGATGTAGTTCCCATACGCCTCCATGTCTTATTTGATTCTGCTCTGATGGCGGATCCGAGTGTGAATCCGGAACGCCTGGCAAATAAGACCTGTCCTAACCGACTGCTTCCTAGAACTCGCCTCTTCGCTTCCATCAGCAAGTACTTTCTATCGCATCGAATCTGATTGACACGCTCTCACCGTCGGACAAGCCAACAGAAAACACGCAACCCTATCAGGACAACCAGAAGTGTGTTCAGAGGGTAGGGTGTTTGTACTGTTTCCAACCGACTACTATTACTTAAATGAATGAACCTAGCCGTATGCTGTCTTGGCAAGTTTGTCTACGAATCCCTGGAATAGGTGGTGAGAAATTAGACCGCACCTCCATTTAGTTATCGTAAAAAACAGCAGTCACATGCTGTCTTCATGGGCTGCAACGGATCTGACAGCCAGGTGGTACGCTCTATTTTTAACTCTTTTTTAGATGTAGTTTAAGATAAAAATCAATTTTTTTATAAATTACTCAACTAGTCTTTTATCTGATGAGGTCTGCCCGGTTTTCGCCCGGAGAGGTTGTTCAGTGCCCCGGTTACGGTAGCTCCGATGCTCTGACCCAAAATAGAAACTTTTCTGACTCCTCATGAGGCCATGCTGGACTCTTGGGACAGTGTAGTGACTTAGCCTAAAGATAACAGAAGCTGGATTGATTCTGAATGTAAAACAGAACGCCCACACTTTACTACCCCATATAGTGCATCTTATATTCCAAGCGATTCGGAAGGACTACTCATACAGTCCCTAGGCACACAAAGAAGACTACGTGGACGAATTCCACGCGGTCTTCCTGGTAATCCATCAAAGAGCAGTTTTTTAAAAAACTGATCTGATGAGATGGGTGTGGACCTAGTTACTGAAAATGAATGAAGGAACTAAAGCATGAGACAATTTCGTATGTGAACGAGTCGGCTGTGAAACCGGCACAGGCCCGACGTCAAGGCGCACTTCAGTGAAAACTCTGCACGTCTAATAGCCTACACAACGCACTGAAGGAAAGATCGTGAACTCCTGTCCACTTCAACGTACTAGCTGTACTTCGACCGCTCATGTAATTTGCCATTCTAAACTGGGGGTAAACGCGATAGGAATCTGTTTGTGAAGTGGCAGGAATTTGAAAAAATCGTGGTTTTTCTGACTGGAAGACCACGGATTGTCTCTGTGATGCCGCTGGTTTTGAAGCGTTTGAGCGACTAAACCTATGCACGTTGCGGAAGCAGAGAGAAAAGAGCGAGGAGAATGAAATAGGAGAATGGAGGAGGCGGAGGGGGGGGGGTGAGATATAGTTAGGAAGGGGTCGATGCATACTTTTTTCAGTCTAGGGGCTAGACGAAAGCCTCCTAGAGATGCATTACACCTCTTAACAACTATTCCACCATGAGACAGTAGACAGGTAGTTCTAGTAAACAAAAACGAAGAAGTGCGCATCAATAGAAAGTAAACACAAGAGGAGGAAGCGGCTTACCCCGTTCGAGCTGGGACAGACTTGTTGCATTAGATTTTCACCGACTGTGTTCAGGTCCGCTTGTTATTAGTGCTTGAGCATTCAGTCTCTCGGAGCACACACTCACCGCGACGTTGGTATCGAGTGTTTAAATAAGGAAACACAGCCTTTACTGTGGACGAAGAAGGGGAGGTGAAGGAGGAGAAGGAGCAGTCAGATAAAAATCACAAGTATTCTTCAAGGTCGGCGGTCTCCGTCAGTCTATTGAGTTAGTTGACGCGTTTGAGCGTGCGTATGCACCTTTCCAGAGGCGCACTTGCCCTGGACGGCGGAAGTCGGGATCGGGTCTCCTACGAGGCTTGGTGGCTGTGTTACCCAGCTGTCCACTTAGTGTCGCGGCTGTCTACGCCTATCAAATCCGTGACGAAAAACGGGACAGATGTAAACAAAACACACGCCGACACACAGAGCAAGAGAGAGAGACGGCGATAATGGCGGTAATGTTGTCTCGCACCGAATGGTGGACAGGTGCAGGCGTCGGTGGACGATGCTGAGGGACTGCACGTGTGCGTGGGTGGGTTCAATCAATTATGCGTGGCCACTTCTGGGCGCGACTTTCCAACCTGTCAGACTCCTGGGCTGATGGATGACAGTCAGACCAGATTGGGGTTCCTGCTGCTGCTGCCGCCTCTTCTTCGGCCTCCGTCTTCGCGGCGCATACACTGCGAGAATGCTACCCGTCACGCGCACACAGTGATGCTCAACGGGGCGGACTGTGTTGGTCTGCCTGGTGCGTGGGTGAATGTGTGCGCACGCGCGACTGTGTCTGTGTGCTTTTGATCGCGGCAAGGACAGCGTCAGACGCTTGTCAAGCTGATAGATGACTTGCGCGGAAGTGACGACCAAACCTGTGACGTCTCAACAAGGTAAGCATTTGTCAAAACCAATTGATATCAGAAGTGCGTGAGGACAGAGAGGTAGGGAGGCAGTCGTGCCGATTGTCAGCTAGAGGGCACGTTGGCGGGGTAACCTTTAGTCTCAGCCCCTTCAACACACCTGATAGGGGTAGACAGAAGGGGCTGGGGGGTGACGGCGTCAAGATTTGGGGCAGAGAGAGGACACATTATTCGACGGCTACGCATCCATCATGTGTGTGAATTCAGCCAACCTACCAGAAATTCGACAGACCATTGGCTGTCTGGGTTGACGCGACGGCCGCTCAGCCAATCAGTCTCAGGCAGACTGCAATCACACGCTTACTATTGGCTCGCTTGACGCACCAATACCTTGACGGTCAGGCAAGGCTGGGACAGACGCGACGTGACGCAAGTTCCACGACGGACAAATCACCTCTTTGCCCTTTATTTTTGCTGCAGACTTCTCTCGATAATTTTCCTCCAGATCTGTCGGTGCGTGCGGACGTATGCCTGACAGGAACTGTTATTGGGCCTCGTCTACGAGGTTGGCCTAGAAGAGCGCTTTCAAGTACCTCGGAGAAAAAAGCATTCCGTTTTTTTTGGCTAGAATGGCTTGCCAACTTTTTAACTTTTGCGTCATTTGCGCTTGTCACAGCTACTGATGATTGCTATCTCCCGAAAAAAACTTCTCCAGAACGACAAAAATTCACACTGGTTGAAAAAAAGTGGGCCGAACTTCTAAATGGATGTATTGGTGTGTAACGACAAAAAATCGAACGCAGGGTGTATTTTACCGCAATTTTTGACCCTTGTGAAGTACTCCATTCCAGAGCGGGACTCCACTGTCTTAGAGCGTGACAGAGCGCTAGTTGAGACTGGCTTGACTAATATTATTAGCATGAGTGGTGTCTGTGTACTGAAAAACACAAAATCGAAGTCCATCTCTTATCCACAACTTTGCGAAGGGGTCTCTATCTGGTGGGACTTTTCAGGCCAAGGCTATTCTAACTGCGCAGGTCCTAAGCAAATTTGATCACTATATTGGAAGTGGTAATCTGAAAAAACTGGGATTGACAGCTGGTTCTGGGAAACGTATAAAACCTAAAACCGCACTAATGACTTATTATGTCAAAGATTTCTTGTTCAAAAGCTTGTACAAGCATGAGCAACTTTAGTTAGCGTCAGTTACAAGCACAGAAGAGGTTGCACGAGGATACCTTTCGTAGGAAAATGCGACTTCTGTCTCTCATAATCAGTCAGATTTTCAGAAGGATTGGGCAATGGGTGTGTCCAATTCGAAAAGTACGGAAAACCAAAAAGTTTGACGATATTTGTGACCTCGAGTCCTCGATTGACACTGGTAAGGCTGACTGACGTCAGCCAATAAATCATAAACGGCCAATCCAGTCTTTGGAAGTAATATCCTGCAGCCGCCTGAAGGGCTAGAGATCGAGCCCCAAGACACAACGGAACCAGCATGCTATGCACCCAGACCAGTGAGGGCACTTCTAACATAATTTGCTTTCCCGATCGCGATTGATAGGACAACGGGCCAGTGTCTCACTGGTTACAGTGTTAGACTTGTAAACTCTCCCTAACAAACAGACGCGAATTCTAACTTCATGTGCCCCTGATTTGGGGCTGGGTTAGGCTGAGCGGTCACTGTTCATAAGCCAGGAATGGACATTTCGGTCCCCGTTGTTTTTGTGGACAACCTCCCTCTGAATATATTACTGGTCACTGTGTGACCGTCTACGGCGTTCTGGACCGAGCCCCAAGGCACAACGGAACGAGTAGGTCCTCTGACGCTACCGCTCAGCGCCCTCTGCTATATGTAATAACCCGATCGCAGCCGACAGGACAAAGAGCCCTTGGTTCATTGGTTAGAAAGTCGGACTAATAACCAACAAAGCGCGGGTGCGAAACTCACGGGTTGCAGAAACTTGGAGTTAGTTATGGCTGAGTGGTAGCGGCTAATAAGCCAGAAATAACCATCCCTGTTCCCTTTGAAAAGACAATAAAGAGCCTTATAGGAAAGAAATTAATCTCAGGAGACCAGGCTGATCGACTTTGGCCCAAATATTTACCCATAAATATCCCGATCTGAGTCTATAGACCTTGAATAAACTGATCTACTCCAAGTTCGTAGTTAATTTCTGAGGAAATCAAAAAGCGACAATTTCTAAATTGGATTATCTACCAGAAAACAGACTGGGCCGAACCCCTCATAGCTGCCATGCGGCGGCAGAATATCGGCGAAACACGTGTGTATGAGCTTTTGCTTAGTACCTGTGCTGTTAATATGCTATCGCCTTACCCTAAAGTATACTACTAGCTGCCTATCGGCAGTTAATGAATATTACGCGGTTACCCGCTGTGGCTGATGGATTTTGGTCCAAATATTCCTACATAAAAATCTCGGTGTGAGCCTATAGACCTTGAATAAACTGATCTACTTCCAGTTCGTAGTTAGTTTTTTAGGAAATAAAAAACCGACAAATCCTTAAAACAAGACGAAAACACAATTGCCAAGATAGATAGACTTCCTAAAGTTCACAAAAGGGGTATTCCACCTCGACCGATAGTCTCCTTAGTCGGCGCACCAAACTATAAGATTTCTAAGTGGCTGGCTCACAAACTGCATCCACTTACAAAGAACTCCGAGAGCTCCATGAAGATTCAAATGAGTTCCTAGACAAATTAAAAGAAGTGAGTGTGGCAACCGACGGGATAATGGTTTCATTCAATGTAGTCTCCCTCTTCACCTCGATTCCATTAGATTTAGCGAAACGCTGCACAGAAGAACATCTTCAGGACTACACCACTGATGCGCCTGCCGACGTTTTACTCCAGCTACTCGATATCTGCATAGAATTCAACTTTTCTTTCACCAAACAATGTTCTCGACAACTGAAAGACGTTCCTAAGGGTTCGCCTATATCTAGCCTTCTGGTAGAAGCCATAATGCAGAAACTGGAATCTATTGTCCTGCCTAAAATTAACCCAAAACTATGCTTGCGTTATGTTGATGATACATTTGTCAAGAAAAACCTATTGGATCTGCTCCACACAAATCTTAACTCCACATTTCCAGGAATCGAGTTCCCTTTCGAAACAGAAGTTGATAGGCAGCTCCCATTTCTGGATGTCCTTATATGCCGAAAAATTGATGGGTCACTTCAAACTTCAGTTTGTCGCAAAGAAACATACTCGGAGGTCATCCGACATTTTGAAAGTAACCATCCCGTCTTCCACAAGAGGAGTACTGTCTACAGCCTGCTAAACCGAGCTAAAACACACCACTATGATTAAGAAAGTTATCAAACAAAAATGAAATACCTCTATAAATTATTTTCCCACAACGGGTACCCGCGCGACTTTGTACGTCATTGCATGAGTTTAAAAAATACGAACAATACGGCCACCTAGGCACCAAAAACATTTCCCTGGCGGACTCTTCCATACGTGAAGGTTTATCTGAGCCCGTTGAAAGACAGTTGAAAAAACATCAGATACAGGTAGCACATCAATGTGCAACCACCTTGCGTACACAGCTTGCACACCCTAAGGACAGGGTTGGCTACCTCGAAAGAAAAGGTGTTGTCTACAAAACTCCATGCGCCAGATGTGATGCCGTCTATTGTGGCCAGACCGGGAAATCTATCGCAACCCGTATACATGAGCACCAGTTAACGGTGAAGAGACGAAATCATCCATCCCAGGTGGCTATGCAGACACTGGGCACCGGACACCAATATAGGGGTTGCACGACTCGTCATAATGACAGCATAGTTGTTAGCCAAAACTCCAAGTGTGTGTCTTGTCAATCTTCTGCCGTCACAAGACACATCCATAAGGGACTAGGATCATAAGTCAGTCCCCGTGTGCTTTCGACAGTATATTCCAGAAGCTCACCTGTCAATTCCTTTGGAAACACATCTACCAATTCCGTTTCGAATCCAGCAAGCAGGTCTGCTGCATCTGCCGCATCCTACGCTCTGATGGCACATGAGGGCATCCCTCACTATAGCAACGCTGCCGCGACGGAATCCATCACGGTGGGCTAAGAATCGTGTCTCAGAAGGTTGCGAATTGACGCAATAACGCGGTCCACACGGAAGTTCTTTGGAGTGACAGAAGGGCTGAGAGTCTGACTGTGAAATGGCTCCCTATTAGCGCCGCTCTTACGGCACTTTCACCCGTAGTGGGGATCAGGTCGTGTCCGGCACAGGCAGACCTTTTTAAATTTGCCAGTCCCCATGCTTCAGTCCAGCTCTGGTGGTTTTGATATCGTTCTGTCACCGGAGCGAGGTGTATGTGTGAGAGAGGAGAGAATGAGATAGATACTATGCAAGCCCCCTTGCTTCTGACTAATTCCCGCACAAGTCACGGTGTTGCGCCCTCTGCACGGGGCACCCGGAGGACGTCGTTACTTGCGACGGTCATGTGCTGTTGACTGGGTGGTCAGATGTGGTTATGGTAAACAAACCCCAGCCAGGTGGTAATGGGGGTTTTACAGGTGGGCCGGGCAACGCACAGGCGACGAGGTCAAGTAGTTGTATACAAATGAAAAGCTATTGGCGATGTACGACTGTACTTTGAGTGCTTGAGAAATAGTTGCCCTAACCCCTAACAGTACTGGGTCCATCAGGTGCGATTGCAAAGCCACATCTTGCCGACTGGGTAACTGGCATAGAATCGCATGCAGAGCCGGGGTCTTCCTCAGATATGGAAGGTTCTTACCGATTACTGCTAATGTTCTTGCAGAGCCCACAGGTCCCTGTGTGGTGTACGAATATAAGTAAATGTACTGATTGAAAAGTAGGAATTTTTGGCAACGGTAAGTTGTGTGACCTCATCTTTCGACTTGATTTAACTGTCTTACTGTTGTTTATGAGGACGACTATACACAAGAATTCTTAAAGGAATAAATAAGGCAGGCGTACGCGTTTGACAACAAAAAGCGTTCAGAGATATTGAGAAAGTAGAGTGTTTGTGTTCTAACCGAGACAAAGTAAACCAAAACGCAGCCGGCGATCCTTGCAGCACGCATAGAGTGAGTACCGATATGGCACAGAAAAGATTTAACTACTCTTCCGGAATAAATAAAGAAGTAACGGCTTGCGAAATCAACAACCAAAGGCAAACTGACATTACCGACAAAGACAAGGCAGACTGGAATAGCTCTTTCCGGCTTATTAGCCGTCGTCAGCCAGTCATACCCAACCTCGAAGTGTGGAACAACCGAGGCTCGAACTCGCGACCTGCTATTTAGAAGTCCACGCCTCTAACCACTGGGCCACGGGCCCGTTGCCTTGTCGGTTTCGATTGGGAATATACAATGGTAGGGGGCGCTCACCGATAGGCAATACAAGCACATTGGAGCAACTAGGAAATCAAGTCAAGACAAAGGAACTGAGGGGAGGGGGGACGAGAACATCACGCCAAACAATTTAATAATAATGATAAATTTATAATTTAATTTAATAATAAATAATAAAAAAGTCAGCAGGGCTACACAACCTATTCATACCAGATTTTGAATTAAAATTTCTGCTGGCCAGATATGAGGGCTGATGTGCTAGAACGAATGCTGTGTGATTTTGCCAGTCTTTCTCTGCAGTCCTAACTGAATCACTTGTAGTTTTGCCCAAAGCCTACACAGAGTGTATTTTGTCCCAAACTCCCGGCTCATAGGCGATAGAAGGAATACAGGAGATCCACTGAAAACGAGACATGACGAGCATTCATACTGGCTTCTAGGAGTTCGTGTAACTGCGGGTCAAGAAATCATTAAAAACCCGCATCAGACGCCCACGGAAAGGGGGTTTGGCGGAGGCAGTAACCTCATCTGTGTCTAGGCAAGTTCTCGTAACGACCCCTTCTCATCTCATCCTCTTAACTAAATACTGCCCTCGCGACATGCAGTCTTCACAGTGCCAAGTCCATCGTACTCACCCCTCTGATCTCGCTTCACTTCCGAGCGCCGGAGCACCGTCATGTGCGCACAGCTGTCAAACGTTTCGCGAAAAAAGGTCGAGCCAACTCCATCGAGTGCTGGCTTGATTGGTCCATTGGGGGTGAAAACGAAGTTGGCGGGGGCAGCCATGTACCAAGACCAGTATTGCGCAGGAGATTGGTTGATGGTAGAAATACTTTCAACAGATGAAGGTGTACGGTTCTACTCCAGTATTTGATGGCGAAATGAGGCCTGAAGGAGATGAAAGCCTGTTTCAAGGGCCAACAGTCTGAGATTATAAGGCGACAGAAGGTTAGGTGTGGATGACTGCATGGAGGGGATGAATGAGTGAAGGGATGAAACTCCGATCAAAATATTCGACGCAAGGGCTATTGAAGAGAGAAAGGTTTTTACGAAGCTGGAGAGGGCCTAGTTGAGTATGACTTACTTTTACAATCAGGGCTGCCGAAAAATAGAGTCCAGGAAAGTGAACAAATCAGAGAGCACACTGTGGTCCGGTTACATGAATCTATTTTACTCCCTCACACGTGCTGCTACTTAAAATGTATATTTAGACCCAGGAAAGCACCTTATTCCTTCTGAAGCTTTCAAGGATTTGCTATCACCCGATTAGTTTTTTCATCTGGAACGAAACAGGTACCTGGAGGCTTTAAAACGATGCAAAAATGGTCTCCCTCGCCTTTGTCGGTAATACTATTCTGCCTATAGCATGCGCCGCTGTGCGGTTCGAGAGAGAGAGAGCCAATAAGGCACAACAGGACGAGTGAGTTCCGGAAAAACGATCGACGAGCGTCCCTCTACCAGTGTACATTCCCGATCGCAACCGACAGAGAAACGGGACCGTGGCTCAGTGGTTAGAGGCGTTGGACTTCTAACCAGACCCAGATGTTCCACACTCCAGGTTGGGTATGACTGGCTGACGATGGCTAACAAGCCGGAAATGGCCATTCCAGTCCCCCTTGTCTTTGTCGGTAATGCCATTCTGATGCAAAAATGTCAGAAAAACGATGCTACACTAGCATGGTTCCTAATTTCACTTATGTTTTACTTCAGCATACCCTTCAAAATGTTGTTGCGAGAGTTTTATACTGAAGTGGTGCCCAGTGAAGAGGCGGCGTCACAATGTCTTCTCCGACATGGTCTCCTAGTGGAGGAAAATCTTGCAGCACGAGCGATGGGTCGACAATGTTTACGAAAGGGAAGATCCGTCTACAGAATGTGCCGATATGGAGCTTCAGAAAAATGGGCTACTGGTCTGTTCGACCAGTAAGAAAGAGGCAAGAACTATTTCACTTTTGTGATTTGAACGGGGTATCCTACTGTAATTTTAGGCTCTGTGAAACTTGAGAGCTAGTTTATTTCTGGATCACTAGAATGTCACTGGGAGAAGTGGTAAAGCTTACTAGCTGATCCTCAAATACTGTGGTGGAATGAATCAGTTACAGTCGTAATACGGGACCGGTGGTAGTAGGGAGTTTTTACAGGTGGGACCGTGGAACGCACAGGTGACGAGATCAAGTAGTTGTATGCAAAAGAACAGCTATTGGGAGTGCGCGGCTGTACTTTGAGTGGTTGAGAAATAGTTCGCCTAACTCTATCCTCAAACTCCAACATCTAACCCTTAACTCTAACCCCCAACCCTAACGGAGGATCCAACTGTAATTCTAGGCTCTGTGAAATTTTACAGCTAGTTTATTTCTGGAGCACTAGAATGCCACCGGAAGAAGTGGCAAAACTTACTAGCTGATCCTCAAATACTGTGGTCGAATGGTTCAGCCACAGCCGCGAACTATGTTCCGAAATGGCATCTGTCGATAGGAGAGGGAAGCTGAAATGGACACCAGAAAACCTAAAACAAACCGACGAGGCCAGACTTGCAGGGCGTCACACGTACAATTGGGGTCTTTTCCTAGGTGGAGATGCACCTGTCGAAGAAAATAATGGTGATGTAGTACAGAATCAGAATCGGAACCCACGGCTCACGCATTGATGGTCTATGGGTCTTTGGATTGTTCCAGAGTACCGATGTTAGGTACTTTTGCATGCAGTGTTTGCGAAAAAGAAGATCCGTTTGCAGAATGTGCCGATATGGATCTTAAGAAAAAAAGGGTCGCTAGTCTGTTCGATCAGTAAGAAAAGGGCAAGAATTCCTTCACTACTGTAATTTTAGGCTCTGTGAAATTTTGGAGCAAGCTTATTTCTGGAGCACTAGAATGCCACTGGAAGAAGTGGCAAAGCTTACTAGCTGATCCTCAAATACTGTGGTCGAATGGTTCAGCTACAGCCGCAAACTGTGCTCCGAAATGGCATCTGTCAATAGGAGAGGAAAGCTGAATGTAACACCGGAAAACTCAAAACAAACCGACGAGGCCATATTTGCAGGGTGGCCGTCTTCTAGGTGGAGATGCACCTGCCGCAGAAAATAATGGTGATGTATCACAGAATCAGAATCGGAACCCATGGCTCATGCATTGATGACCCACAGTCTTTGTATTGTGCCAGGATACCAATGTTAGGTACTTTTGCATGCATAAGCGAGATGCAGCGACGTTGACGCGAAGTAGAATGAGACTCAACATTATACTCTAACGAACTACCAGCTTATTGGCGACTTAACCAGGCTGGGTACGATCGTAAAACCGTCAATCACCAGAAAAACTTTTCTAACCCGAATAAGGTGCGCATATTTAACGACTCGAGAGGACTTGGTTAGACAATAGGATTCCTATCTTGGAGAAAAATCGCAGAGTCCCCCATCATTTACTTCAGGGGCACTTAGATGAACAGTGCTGCCATATTGTGAAAAAGAGATGAAGACCACTGCGTACGCGATGTTGAAGAAGTATTTTTTCTTAATTGTCGTTATTTAATTTGAATTTAATTTTCCCAATACAGACGGCATATGTCAAATTCCATTCCAACTCCAGTACCTAGGGTAGGAATCACACTACAGTAGAACGCCGTTGGTAGGAATCACTTTATAGTAACACCGGTTCGGTTGTGGGAAATACTGCCTCGCCGTCGTTTGGGCAGATAGTTGGGTCAGATGTGGTTATGTAGCCCCACCTGAAGTAAACAAACCCCAGTCACTTGTAATGCGGGACCGGTGGTAATAGGGGTTTTTACATGTGGGGCCGGGGAACGCACAGGCGACGAGGTCAAGTAGTTGTTATGCAAAAGAAAAGCCAAGGGGAATTCGCGGTTGTACTTTGGGTGGTTGAGAAATAGTTGCCCTAACCCTATAAGCCTAACCCCAACTCCAGCAGTATTGTGTCCATCAGGTGGGGCTACATAACCACGTCTTACCGATATTTTTTAAGACCGTCAAATGTGGACATTGGTTGCCCTCACAAACGGTTACAGTTGGCCAGAGCTACCTTCCTCCGACCTACCAACGTTCTACCCCCTACTTCTCGTCTTCCGCGACAAATGCGCAATGACAAAAGGGTGAAAGAGGACTTGTACAGAATTGCTGTTAGGGATAGTTTCCACGAGACTTCTGCCAACCATACACGCAGCAGGCTAAGTTGGGTTCACGAAAATCGGCTCCTCATTTGAATGAGCGCAGCCCCGGAGGACTTCGCGGGCACATCCATCCACTGGCCGCAGAATTTCTCAACTTTAAACTTGAATCATCAAGGAGAAAAAGGATAATGTTGGACTTCTGTCCACTTCCAGTGAAGGCCGATTGAGGAGGGTCATTTTACCAACTTAGCTCAAAGACTTGAGTTTATGTTATTGATAGTGGTGGAAATTGTGGAAATGGTTAAAGTTTGCTGTCAAGCTTTAGGTGACAGCCTCACTCTCGATAGATTCGAAAAAACGACAGTGTTTAGGAAAGCAGCAAATACGACGCACACACACACAGCCCTACCAGAAGCCAATGAATAAAACATAAAAGTTGTTGCATAGTGGCGCAGTATCAGCCAATTTTGGATGAGCTTTCGGTCAGATGTGGTTGTGTTGCCCCACTTGAAGTAAACAAACCCCAGCCACCTGTAATACGAAACCGGCGGAAATAGGGGGTTTTTACAGGTAGGGCCGTGGAACGCACAGGCGACGAGGTCAAGTAGCTGTGTGCAAAAGAAAAGCCATTTGGAATGTGCGGCTATACTTGAGTGGTTGCGAAATAGTCGCTCTAACCCCTAACCCCAACCCCAACAGTATTGTGTCCATCAGGTGGGGCTACATAACCAAATCTTGCAGTTTTCGTGACTGCAGGCTGGTGCCATTACGGGTACCGCCCAGTGAAGCACTGATAAATACTTCCGCCTCAAACTACGAGGGGAATGTCTTTACAGGTCCTCTATATTACAGTACTCTGCTGCTGCTGCTTTTCTACTTATGCTGCAGGACAGGGCGCCATCCTGTACAAAACGCACAATCTTTCCTCCTGGCTTGGTTGTTCAAGTAAACTAACGCGGCGCCACAAAAACAGACGCACCACTCAGTCAATCAGTCGCCACACACGACGCCTGTCTGTCAGTTTTCGGTCAAAGGACCGGTGACTGAGCTGACTGAAAAACAGCTCTGCGGTGACAGCCACGTGAAGAAGCCCGAAACAATCAGCGTCGGTCAAATCAGGAGTGTCCTCTGAAGTGGCCCAGAAGACGGCTTTGTTCACAGATCGCAGGCAAGGCTTCAGCGGGGAAAGCTGACTGGTATGCCATTAGGCTGTCGAAAGTGGGAAATTCATGCAGGACAGAAAACTTTCCCTGTGAGAGTAGCCCAGTTTGGATGTCCTTAATCTGGCCACACCGTTCAGTCGCGCCAATTAATCGATAATCACTTCCCTACGGCTCGCGATGCCTGTCTGGAGTTGCGTGGCCGTCATTTTATTCTCAGAAGGTTAGCAAGTGAACATGTAAGACGTCAGAAGATTGACACAGCCGGTAATTTTTATACTTAGCATCAACAGAGAACAGCAGTCCAACATGGAGAACGGTACTTTTTGCTGTCAAAGTACATTGGCTCAGTGTGTTTTTTCTTGTACTCCTCTTTTATTTTAACAAAGGTAGGGACCCCTTAAAGTCCATCGTTCTGAGCCGATATTACTTTGGTTTTTAGGGCAAATATACTACTTACTTTGCTCATGTCTTCTCTGAGTGAGACTTAGGGGGTTGTTTAAGAAGAGTTGAATGGCACCCTTTAACCCGAATTTACAGGGAGAACTGCCTTGAGGACCCTCATTACCGTATATTATAACTCACATAGTGAGACACGATTTCGGCTGAGATGGATTACGTAGATGGGATTTTAATTCTGATTATCGTGTAGAATGTTCGCAAGGTATTTGAGTCACGCCAGGATGATGGCTTTCAAATTCATCTTTCCGACCACCTTAAAATATTATACTTAAGCAGCATGCATTTTTCTACTGATTTTGTATGCAACCAGAAATCCGAACATATTTGATTACAAGCATATAGAAACATGCAATTTCTTGCAGTTATTATGTGTTAAAACACGTCTTCTTCGAATTTTGTACTTAAACACAGGGTAATACCATCGGTGAGTGCCTCTCTGCCAGTTGTTTATTCATTCCTCACTCAAGTACAACTGAACATCTATCTAGTGGATTTAGAGAGCAACCAATTGCCAAATTGGATGAAATGCCCGACGAACAGGCTACCAACTGATTAACCACAAAAACGATCAATTCGACCGTAAAAAGAATATACTGACAAAGTGCAGCTAGGAGACTGGACATATGTCATATTTTGAGTTAATCATGGCTTCACTGCGTTTTCTCTACCTCTGGCCAACATTTGCGACAGGAAATGAATATGTGTACTTATACTGCGCATGTAGTCAAGAGATTGGGCTCTGTTGATAAGAATTTCATCGCTGTCTCTTCGCCCGCCAGATGGGCATTTACGCACACCAGAGTAGATGATGACGAATCCGCCTGACTGGATTACTAAAACCAGTCCCGGAAGAAACCACTGTCTCGGTCTTTCCTGCGTTTTTGACAGTCTACCACAGCTATCGTTAACTTGGTGACTCGGGGACGTGGTAGGTGGTCGTCTGATTGTGATCCTCCCCTTCGGAACTTCTTTGCCTTGCAGCGGTTTGCGATTATTCCTACTCAACTGCTTATATCCATCCTTCGGAGTCAAATAAAGTCCTTGGAGAAGCAAAAGCTTCCTTCCTCAGCTGCCTTGCGTAGTATTTGCTCTACGTCTGATTATGATCCAGCAATCCAGCAGGGGAATGTTACGGAACAAAGATTATGAATAATGATGGATATTTGTCGTCCCCAAAATGCGGGTAACAGGCAATGATATTCATTTCATATTTTGCGCAGAGTGCAAAAAGTTTGGCCCAAAGCATTGGCGTCGGACCTATGAATTAATTTCCTGGCGGAGAAGAAAGTAAATTGGAAATAAATTGTTATTTCTCCAAAGAACACGTATGGCCTTGGAGTATACTTTGTGGGATGCGGATGCATGAACCAAAACTGGCGGTGAAGGGGGATACCGTCTATCAGAGGTGTCCATGAACAAACTGAAAAGTGAGCGCACATTTCCCTGAATGTAAAATTACATTGTGATGACTGCCCATCAAAAAGTGATCACGGATTGCTGGGGACAACGCACTCAGATGAGAGTCACATCAACAAGCAAATCCATTTGGATGTCGCACAAAATTCTCAGGAAGTAAATGGAGACGAACACAGACAAGCCCGTAATGGCGACGGGATGCGACTGTCGTAAGCCTCATCCAACCATAGAATCGTTTGTTAGACACGGTTAAATGTTAGCCGCCGTATTGTGTCGTCCATTCTTCCGACGACGAATTTGGGAACCGATCTCATAAACCCATGTAATATTAGTTACTTATTGCCTAAATAATTCAACGCATTTGCAACACACATTTGTGACGGTTAACAGGCCAGAAAGTGTCATTCTAGTCTTCCTGGTCTTTGTCAGTAATGTTATTCTGCCTATATTACGCGACGCTGTGCGGTCGCTGGCGGGGCTCGAGAGAGAACCCCAAAGTACAGCGGGGCGAGTGAGCTCCGTAACGCGATCGGTGCATGTCCCTCTACCATTGTTAATATATCCGATCGCAGCCGACAGGACAACGAACCCCTGGCTTAGTGGTTAGGGCGCTTTATTTTTAACTCGCAGGTCGCGAATTGGAGCCTCGGCAGTTGAACACTCCGGAGTTAGGTATGGCTTGCTGATGACGATCAACAAGCCAGAAATAGCCGTTCCAGTCTCCCTTGTCGTTGTCAATAATGTTATTTTGTTCTTATTTACGCGTGTGTTTGTATGGTGAAAGGGCAACACTGACAAAGACGAGAGAAACTGTGCCGGGCGTTTCTGGCTTTTAAGCTATCGTCAGCCAGCCATATCCAGTCACGGTTTGGATAATTCGGGAATCGAACCCGGCCTTTTTGTTCATTGAGCCTTGAGTAGCCAGCATTGAACCACTGTCCGACGTCCTGTTGGTTGCGGTCGGGAATATTAATTACGGTGGTAGGACGTCCACCGATGGGGTTGAGGGACATGCTCTCCCGTTGAGCCCTTCGGTCCAGTAGAGAGTCCTCATGGGCAGTCGAAAAGTGATCAGCAGAGCTTTCGTTCCATAGCTCGGACTGCAGGCAGCGGCCGACAGGGCAGCTAGCCCGTAGCTCGGTGGTTGAACGCTGGACTTAAAAACGCCCAGTGACCAAAGAATCCGTGTTCGAATCTCAGGCTGCCCAAACCTGGGGCTGCGTGTGGCTGACTGACGACGACTATCAAGGCGGGTATTGCAATCCCCGTTTCCTTTGTATTTGCTAATGTTCTCCTTCCCGCATATATTTTTGCTTGATATGCGACGAATTGTGAAGGTCTTAAATGGGTCCTAAAAGTGCGACGGCGCTTAAGCATTATCGAAAACAAGTTTCTGGCCATTTTGAGACTGTGTTTGACAACATGTGCGTGCACGCCTTTATGCGTGTTTGATGACGCGTGTTCGGGAATCCGCGTCAGTGGTACACTGAACCTGGATCTTACGGGTGGTTGGGTATTTAAGCCACTATTTCTAACCTGCTGAACTACCTGGCCCACACTCTATAGGAATCTCACCTCAATTCTATTCTACCCCATTCCTGCATCCCTCCGTGTCCTCTGGGCCTGATAAGCAGTCGGGCACAGAAAAGACACTTTAGCACCAAGAAGCAAACCACAGCCGCCTGCAATACGTAACCGGTGGTAATAGGGGTTTTTACAGGTGGGTCCGGGGAACGTACAGGCGACGAGGCCAAATAGTTGTATGCAAAAGAAAAGCCATCGGGAATGCGCGGGTGAACTTTAAATGGTTGAGAACTAGTTGCCCCAACCTCTAACCCTAACCCCAACCCCTACATTATCATCAGGTGGGACTGCATAACCACACCTAACCACAAATTCAACAGACAGTATTTGATTTACCCAGTGGTCAACTACCTCGTGATCCCCTGCGAGGTTGCAACCGGAGCCGCATGTTGGAGATGACGAGGGGAAGATCCGTCCAATCTTCGACGTCGCAGATCGTCAGCACGCCCTGCAGACCTCGCCTCCTGATGTGAATGTAGTCCAGTAGCTGCCAGCACCGCGGTCAGGAGTGTATCCAGGTTGCTTTCTCTCCTATCGGAAGGCGGAAAAAGGTGTGGGTCGGGAGGAGGCGATGTTCCGCACAGGTTGGCAGAAGGAGGAGGTCGTTGTCTTTGCAGTCATTGGGTCCACAGGAGCCATGTGCTCCCTCCCAGGCAATGTGGCCTGTCTCGGCGCGGAATCACACACACACACACACACGACAGTTCGACCATAGATTTCCATGATGTCCACCGTGTGCCCCACAGACTGCATTGTGGGAGCAGGGGCGGTGACTTATGCAGGGGTTTATAGTGCCAGTAGACTTGCGTAGCATCTACCTACACTATCTCCTCCTCCTCCCCCGCCTGAGCCCGGTGTCAAGACAGGGTCAAGAAGACCGGAGACGGGGGAGGCCGCAGGTGGATGGCTCGGACGGTTCCTCGCCTTGGCGCTCCACTCCGCACCCCCTGGTTCACACACAAATGACCAGGATTTTGACCACAAAACAATAGGGTGGTGACAGTGGTCCAGTTGTGCGACGAATTCCGACAACAGGGTCCGCCAGCGCACCCCGGGAATGTTGGCATTTGTTATTGCGCACAGATAACGCCTGCCAGAGTCCGATGTGGCCCCCGTGTTGGTCCAGCGCATCTAACACGTGGCCCGTTTGGAGGGCAAACACACACACACACACACACGACAGTTCGACCATCGATTGCCATGATGTCCACCGTGTGTCCCACAGCAGAGGCGGGAGCAGGGACGGTGACTTGCGTAAGGGTTTATAGTGTCAGCAGACTTGCGCTGCAGCTACCTACACTCTCTCCTCCTCCCCCGCCTGAACTCAGTGTCAAGAGAGAGTCAAGAATACCGGAGACGAGGGAGACCGCAGGTGGATGGCTCGGACGGATCCTCACCTGGACGCTCCACTCCGCACCCCCTGGTCCACACAACAATGACCAGGATTTTGACCACAAAACAATAGGGTGGTGACAGTGGTCCAGTTGTGCGACGACTGCCGACAACAGGGTCTGCCAGCGCACCCCGCAAGTGTTGGCATTTGTTATTGCGCACAGATAACGCCTGCCAGAATCCCCGTGTTGGTCCAGCGCATCTAACACGCGGCCCGTTTGGGGAACACACACACACACACACACACCAAGGCAGTAGGTCCACCTGAACTACGCCTTTATATGTTGCCCTATACTACCACCGGCGCGTCCTCCCCATCCCCGTTTAATGCGCCCTGTAGATTATATTTGGTGATGAACTGTACTTTCCTGTTTGTCCTGGTTTTATAAAGAACATCAAACTGTTCAAACTCATCCTTCGTGTCATATTCTTCGCTGCACATTTGTCTGATTCCATTTTGATCGAGTCCGCTTGACGAGGTCATTTTGCCAGTAAAATATTTTTTCAATAGAATTCATACATCGGGACATGTCCCTTGCCTCAGAGATGACGCAAGTCCCATTCCGCCTCCTACGTATCTCTGCGTCGTATCGCAATTCTCGGAGATCCTGTCACGGAAGTTCGATGGTTTGATTTGACGAGCCTTGCGAGCGTTTTTTCTCCTGCCTCTACGAGTGTTTACTTGACTTTCTGTAACTTCTTTGGGTGAGTGATTTTCGTGAAAGATTTTTGTTCCCGCCAAAGTGGAAATTTTATTTGTATATATCCTGTCTTTTTTCCATGCCGGCTAAAAGGATCGATAGTGAAATCATACGTACAGTCAGTGATCGATCTCATGAAACGTCAACCAAAATCCTGAAATCCAAATTCCACTAGGAGGGGTTACTTAAGTGAGGTTATGTGATTGATTGGCTTGTGGTATGATTCCGTGATATTTCAGACTCGCCGGGATGTTGGCTTCTACATACACTTCATTTCAGTCGCGTGAAGAAGGCGCACTTCGTAAAAAATGTCTGTTTAAGTAGTATGCGTGCTTTTCCATCGATTTTCGATGCCTCTTAGAATTGGAATATGTTATAGAAGACGTCACAACAACATGCTTTCATGCTCTTATTTGGTAGAAAATCACTTCTTTGTCTTATCTTATGCGCGAAGAAAGAAGTTTATATTTATCAGATTTTCTAAGACCGAGGATTGCTCATTCATGCGACATCACTTGTGGAGTATTCAACAGGGTCAACAATTTTTGTGGAATTTCGGGAACACTGTGTGCTGCCTTCCCAATAGCCTAGAGAAATGCCGTATCTACTTTATATAAAAAGTCTACAACATGAAGTTTTCAAAGCCAAGGAGCATTTTCAGCTGCAGATTGGGTTAAAAATTATTCGGGAATTGAAAAAAATGGTGCAGGCCAAATGATACTCTTTCTTCGAGCAAAAAATTTCAGAAAAGGCAGTTTTCTGCCAAATAAATAAAAGAAGTAACATTCCTGTGTACGTTTTCTAGGAAATATAGTTTAATGTAGAAGGGCGTCGGGAATCAAGCTGGAAAAATCCATTCTACTTAAGCAGCCAATTGTTACCGAGTGCGGTTTTCGTATGTGACCAAAAGGCAGTTCAGTAAAAAGTTAATATCCTGAGGTGTTTAAATTATTTTGAGCTAATGTTGCACGATAATCACTACTGCAACCTCACCTAAGCAATCCTCGCCCTAATGGAAAACATACGCTAGAATTTCGGTTAACATTTCATGAAACCAGCCACTGAGACGTATAATTGAATAAAGAATGTCAATGGGGCCTTATTAAATAATCTCATCAAAGTTTCGCCACCCCCGATTCAGCTGTCAACTGTCGTTGTTCCGTGTGTGGCTGGAGACCGCGGTAGCGAGCCTTTTAAACCGAGCCGCTATTCCTCCTAGCTCGACATTTTGGGCAATATGTCATCTAGTTTGCTCATCGCATACCGATTTATCCTCCTCCATCGTTACTTAATCGAATTAGGAGGTCGAGAGCAGACAACGCTGGTACCTCCTTTGAAGCAATAAAGCCTGGCCTTGACTGTGCAGCAAACTCACCGAAAAGCATCTGTGGCCCAAACAGCTGCATTTTACGGTCACTGTGTTGCTGTTGAGATTCTTCCAATTCGTCATTACCAACTGACTGTCATATATCGCAAAAGACGCTGATTCGGTTGACAATTCGCAAGGAAACTGTAATGCAAAGAAGTCGTTCCCATCCCAGGTCAAACTGAGCCTTAATTTCTTGGCAACAGGGCATCAGAAAAGTTGAGTGTTTCTTTTCCCCGAAGCTATGATTGAACGACAGTACTGATCTGCAATTGAGTAGGCTATGATCTCTCTGCTGTTGCTTTTATGTGGATGGACGATAAGTAAGAAACAGAGAGAGAGAGAGAGAGAGAGAGAGAGAGAGAGAGAGAGAGAGAGAGAGAGAGAGAGAGAGAGAGAGAGAGAGTGGAGAAGTTGTATTTTCGTCAATGAGAGCTGGTGCAAATACAGCAAGGCCTTATTCCGCCACACCCAAAACCTTATAAAGTTACTACTGTCCCCTACATGTCCCGGTCCCCAAAAATCGTAAAAGCATCCAACTAATCCGGTTGTGATAAACTTGATGGTATGACTCGAACAAACGACAGCGGAGGCAAGGCATGGGTATAGCCAACGCTCTAACCACTTGAGCTACGAGATTTCAACCGGCAGACTTGAATTTAATCATATGTGGGTCTACTTACTCGTCAAATCCACTGCAACTCATGGAAGAGATAATTGTTTTATAAAAAGTTAAAAGATGAGGAATTTTCATGCCAGTAAATTTGGATGCACTTTACAACGGCCAGTAAGAGGCGCATATTGCATGTTTAACTTGGTAATTCCAACTGTATAGGTCTTAAAATAATCGTATGCACTACAGAACCATGCCGTCCCCTCAGTCCTCCCGGTCGTTAGACCAAGTAGACACTACCATGACTTCAAAACGAACGGAATGAGATGTGGTTATGTAGCCTCACCTGATGGACTTAATATTGTTGTGGTTAGGGATTGGGGTTAGCGGTTATCATTAGGGGTAAGGGTTAGGGATTGGGACAACTATTTCTCCACCACGCAAAGTACAACCGCGCATTCCCAATAGCTTTTCTTTTGTATACAACTACTTGACCTCGTCACCTGTGCGTCCTGTGCATGTAAAAAGCCCTATTACCACCAGTCCCGTATTAGAGCTGGCTGGGCTACATAATCACATCCTACCCAAAACGGTAAACTGCCGCAATCTTGGCTGGCTTCTTTACTACTAGATGAGGCTTTTTAAGGAAAAATCAAAATGTCAGTAATAACTCAGGAATGAGAAGCCTTGTCTTTTCCGTGTAAGTCCACATATTAAATCCGCACTCAGTACACACGCATATGACCAGTAAGGTTGCACTACATGCCCAAACTCTTGACTAGGCCCTCCCAGTAATGTGGTAAAATAAAAAGCTTTATTGGGCAGTCGCAAGAGCTGTCATCAGAAGACACGGCTTACAATAGATATCAACGGTACTAGGTACTGGCTCTTAACTGCACATATTCCGAAATGTTTGCATGATTTAAACGTGCAAAAATAATTACAAAGAAGTGTCTCACGTGTCAACTGGTGCACAGAGCCTGACAAATGAAGTGACATTTTATAGGCGTAATGCACTTCTAACCTTAGATTAGCGAGAAACGACACTGTTAGAGGTCCTCTGACAAAATGACTGCGTCCAACTCTAGTACGTAATACATGTGATATTTTCTCATATCAGTGCCTTCTGGGACCCTAGACTGCTTTACCTGATGAGTAGAGTTCCACTTCACTGCTCAGATTACTCCGCCTCACCAGTTCAACCGAAAGCTTAATCCAATTCTGGACAAGGTTTGCTAGACATACACGAGTGAGGGAAGTACATTTCATGACGCTTTTTCTCCCCCCCTCCCCCCAACGAACAGAATACATGCTTGCTTCAGAATTCTACTGCTTCTGTCGTCTGTGCTCTAACTACACTTTCAGACGCCGATTTGTGTTCTAATTTTCCTGCAATTGTAAAAACGTAATTTGAATGTGTTATGGAGTGCTGGGAAGAATTGTTCAACTGAGCAAGAAGTTGGTTACCTACTAAGAAGCAAGCTGCCAGTCTAGTCGTCCCGTTTGTCAGCCAGTTTTTTGTTTTTCACACCTTCCCTTTATCTTCTTTGCCAAAATTTATAAAACTCTTAAAAGCCTTCTTTAACAACGAAACGCTCTGACCCCCCCCCCTCCGCTCCCCCTGCTGACGTCGACCTAAACTCACACATCCAGAAAGCCGTATCTGCTACGAAGAAATCAGTTTTTTTCTTAAAATGACTTAATTTTTTCGCCGAATGTCCTCTACCTCGTGTCTCTGGTCCTGGGTGGGGAACGTCTTGCCAGGTCTTGCGGTTAGACAACGAAAGAAACCAGCTGGCGCTCTTGAGGTCCTCCATAAGTCATGCTCTGCTTATCTCCTACGCGGGTTAGCATATCAGTATTAAAAAGTCACTTTGACAAACACGCGTTTTCGGTATTTCATCATAATGCCAATGCAGTTGCACATTGGGGTTAGGAGTTAGGGGTTAGGGTTAGTGTTGAACCCTCTTTTACCACCGGTCCCGTATGACAGGCGGCAAGTTACTCGTCCTACTGCCCTATATGGCTACTTGCTCTGAATGACGATCTCGTTTCTTTTCATATCGATTTTCAAAACAAATTGGAAATTCTGTGGTTTATTTATTTGAAAAGCCGATTTGGCAGACACATGCATTCGACGACTCATTGTCAGGCCAATACAATTACATAGGAATTGAAAATATGAGAGGTTCACGGGGTTTATAAGTGATTCAGGGGCTATTAACACTCATCGTCCCCACGCCACCCGCATGACCAAGGTCGACGTGTTCAAGTCATTGGGGCAAGACGGGGTGACAGGTTGTGAGGGGTGTTTGTAAGTCGGGCTTGTTGACCACACAGCACCGCTATCAGGAGGTTGGGGCAGCATGTAATGATCATCTGGGGTCGGCGTTAACCACGGAAGACAGAGCGCATGTGTCAACGTATTATGACAACATAGTGCTGGGTTCGCTGGTCGTATAGCTACTACCTCGACTGTAACCAGCACCCGTTGGTGTAGGTCTCCGGAGAAGCTTGGTGGTGTCCGGTAGACAACCTGAAAGGCTGCTTTAGCATCGACTCGGTGATTCGTATCGACAAGATGTGCGAGAATAGAACTCAAAATATGTGTTAAGTTGAATTGGAATGAATTCAAACGTTTTTCGCTTGATATTTTGTACAATCCACTCACACCCCTCCTCACTTCCGTTTTGGGTGACTGAAATGGCTGCATCAGATGCTATGTCAGCACTTTCCTTAGCTACTTTATTGTGTCAAAAGTCAGGATAGGTACCTTGGACGCCGTTCCTATGGTGGTTCAGTCATCGAGCCCAGGACAATCGTGCGTACAAGTGTGGAATACCTCGTTATCCCTCTGTCCTCAACAAAATTTCACCTTAGCAAGCATCCGCAAACGGCTGTCTTGGACACATTGTAATTTGAATCTTGGGCTATTTCTCTTTCCGATCTCAAATAGTCCAGCCGGACAATCGTAAGTCCACAGGGACTGTGTGGAGCCTAGATACCGTTCTGTGAGCTGACCACTTCCGCTTTATGCTGCTGACCTAGGGTCGTTCATTGACTGTTCTTGTATTACCTGTGCTGACTGCATTGTTGCTGATCGCACTGCCAAAAGCGATTCAGTCGGATCTTATTTCGTAGCCGCACCTGCAGCAGACAGGCTCCATCCGCCTGACATACGGAACCGGTAGTAGTAGTAGTAGTAGTAGTAGTAGTAGTAGTAGTAGTAGTAGTAGTAGTAGTAGTAGTAGTAGTAGTAGTAGTAGTAGTAGTAGGGGTGTTCAACAATAATCCCTAACCCCTGACTCCCAACCCTAACGCCTGACCACAACCCCTAGACCCTGAACCTAACTCCTTACCCTAACCCCTAACACCAACCCCAACCCCAACCCTAACATCCAAGCCTAGTCCCTAACCCTAACCCCAACTCTCAGCACTAATCTCTAACCCTAACCTCTAACACTAACCCTAACCCCTAGCAGGTGCGGCTGCGAAATAAGATCTTACCAGTGATGCTGATCTCCGGCAGTTTGGCAGGGGCTCAGAGGATATAACAACATAGCCAGCAACGTACGGTCTTCTGCTCGACTGCGAAGAATCCCTTTAGCGGTTTTTAGGTTAAGAACAGTCATCCAATCCTGTGTTTTTTGGCTATCTTACGGATGATGTTTCGCCTTTTCGACTTCCTGGTTTTACCATGGGTTCTTCCTGCTGACTTTCCTTTTGACATGCTTCACAGACTTTGCGTTGCATTCACTGCCCACATTCACATTCCCTCAATCCTTAATTTGGCAGATCGTAGACGGTAGACTGTAAATGCAAACACAAGGGCAGATTGAGCTCAAAATTACTCAGGAACCTAAAAGCATTTTAGAAGACCCAAGCACACCCTTTTTCGAGCAAGAAATGATTCGCTACCAAATCAGTGCAAGAAAGAATACTTATGATTCTTCCCAAAAATATATTCGAATTCATAAGGATATCAAAAATAGACGGATAATTTCATGCTTCTTAAGTAATCCCCATGCTGTTAGTGTAGGTTTGGACAGGTGGCCGCAAGAAGTGTGCTGGGAAGCCGACGTTCCGGCGCGACTGACATATCTTACGCTTATATCACACGACACCAGTTTTACAATACAGCTTTATTAATTTTACCCAGTTAAAAACGCATTTAAGAATCTCGGTTGACATTTCGGGAGATTACTCACTGACCATAATGGTCGGCATTATTCCGTCAAACGACTACAGATGGTATAAATATTCGCATGCAGGATAGTAAATGAAAGACGCGGAAGCTTATAGCCAATGGGGCAAGGGCTCCTCTGAGATTCAACAGAGGAAGATTCGGAATTCTTCGTAGAACCGTCTGAAATAGACAGGTGAGAAGACTGAACAGTCAGCCCCAGGAAGTTAAATTTGCCTACGGAAAATTCTGCATCAAATTAACCTGACTGCAAGATCAGTACATACTAGTTATTCAAGACGTCCAGTTATGTAATTCCGCCTTCAGATACCCGATAAAAAAGTGCAAATGTCGACGGTTTTAAGTCCACTTTGTATGAGTGACGTAAGCAAAAAGCCCCGAAACACCTGATCGGACAGTTTCGTTTTTTTTTCATCGCCCAGGAGGGGGAGAAGGAGGGCGGCGGATTGAATGTCCTTGAACGGCCGCGGCAACCCAAATGCTGGCATAAACTGGTAACTCAGGCGTCACTGCCACAGACACGGCATACATGGTTGTCTCAAGTAGCATCAAAATCCACATTTACTCGGTTTTTACTGATGCTGCCGTCACCGCTGCCGACGGCGGCGGCGACGGCGACGACGTCGTCAGCTGACAGTCTGATCTAAAGTAACGACTGAAAAAGCTGCCACCGCCCTAGGTAAGTGTAGGCAGTGGAATGAGTCAGGTGATTAGACGCACTCAGCCACAGTGTTGGCTTTTCTGTACAATAAGATTATTTTCCTTCGTAGGCATTTCTTAGGCAAGAATTTTTTTTTTCAGTCAGAGTAAGTCATCTTGCCATTTGCGTATTCGTTGAACTTCAGAGAGATCTTTAATTGGAAATTACCGTAAACCCGATCTATTTACCAGGTGGAAGGAGGGAAGGGAGGCTTTTCTGCGTCAAATGATGCTGAAAGTCGGTCCAAGATAGTAAATACAATGGGTACGTGAATTCTGACAGGCGGACGAAGGGAAGCCAAATCTCCATGATGGTATCCACGTTGGGAGACAAAGCCTGTTTTTATTTAATTGTCCAGTTTTGAAAATCTCGACGGCCTCGGTGGGTTGCGAACCCATGACAGGTAGAGCAGGGTTTGAATGCAGCCAACGCTCTAAACGCCTGAGCTACGAGACCCGAACTAAGAGCAGTGAGTTCAATCACACTTGAATCAATTTACCCGACCATCCAACTGAAGTGTACAGTAACGATAGGGTGTACGACCCCCAAGTAAATAACAACTTCAAAAATGTACCCCGAAATTCAGTGTGACCGTAAGCATCACTTATTATTAACCCTACCCATTGTTTAAATTGTCCTTCCCTTCCTGACTAAATGTAAACTTACCAGCGGCGTTTTATTCAATGTCCGTTATTTTTTGAAAATTGCTTTTTTGCCTATTTTTTTAATCATCGCCCCCAATTTCGCTTCCATATTACAGCGGACGTTATGATGTCCGGCAGAAATTTATCTATGTTCCCTGTCTTCTCGCTCTACATCCCGTGTATTGCCCCACCGGTAAAACCCCTCTATCACCATTCTACGTATGACACGGTCCATAGGCCAGCTCAAGTTACTTGGGGGTCCTACACCCTGTCGTTGCCCAGTGTATGGAATCCACCAGTGTTGAGACAGTGTGCTGACTATCCCAGCAGGATTTCTCCAAACAGTCCACCTCGAATCCGCCAGGGGACTATCATGCTACTTTTCGGTCAGATGTGGTTATGTAGCCCCCCTGAAGTTAACAAACCCCAGACACCTGTAATACGGGACAGGTAATGATAAGGGTTTTTACAAGTGGGGCAGGGAACGCACAGGCGACGAGGTCAAAACGTTGTATGCAAAAGAAAAGCTATTGGGAACGCGCGATTGTACTTTGAGTGGTTGAGAAATAGTTGCCCTAACCGCCAACCCCAACTCCATCAGTATTGATGATGGATTCGAGTATTGTGTCCGTCAGGTGGGGCTACATAACCACATCCTACCTAATCCTCTAATAGGTTTTTTAGCAGATTTAAATGATTCGACCGGCCAAAGCCGGTCTGCATAATTCATGGCCCGCGTTTAAGACCGCGCCATATCCAACGCTAGGAAGACGTCAAGTCTTTCTGTGCGATAAAGCAGAACATTAAATCCAAAAGTCCGCAGGAAAATGTAGATTAAAGTGGTAAAAAAATGTCTCGCCTGCTTTTATAAAGTCTGCGCACCTTCAACCAGCGTCCACAAAATAGGAATGCATTTTGTTGGTTGTGCGATAATAAAATTATCCCTACGCGTAGATCCGCCAAGAGGGTGCTAGGAAGTTTACTTAACCGGAGCCAAGTTTTGGCTAAGTCTTTAACTTATTCAGAAAATAGAAATTGACGTAGAAAAAGTTCAGAAATGACCGGTATGAGGGACATTTTTGTATGTCGTGAAATTTTCGGAATGCCACAAACCAAGAGTGAAAATGAAAGAAATAAACAGTAGAAAGACGACACCCAGCTTCGCAAATTTTCAGGCATTTCGAACAAAGCCAGTCCCAGTACTAAGATGCCCTCAGGTATACTTTGAGCGAGTACGAAGAGAAAATGTGAATTCCAGCCCAACGATATCTCTACCTATATCATGCGACGCTGTGCGGCTGCTGGTTGGGCCCGAGAGAGAGCTCGTAGGGCACAACGGGACGAGTGAGTTCCGTAAGAACGATCGATGGGCGCCCCCTACCACCATGATATCTCGACCGTCGTGAATGAAGATGTCCACCGTGTGCACCCAACGCAGGGTAGGAGCAGGGACGTCAACTTGCATGTGACTTAGTTTACATGGATAGCGCTGCATTCGCCGCACTCTCCCCTCCGCCCTCATCATCAGTATGAGCCTTGTATCGCGACGGAGTCAAAAAGGCCAGAGCCGGGATCGGGCGAAACGGGCAGCAATACTAAATAACCCGTCTACACGTGCCACACACGTCTGGCCCGCTCAAGATGGACCATGTCTTCGCACAAACGGGAGAGCGGCGGCCCGGAATCCCGCGTTTGGGTAAAAGTGCCATAGAGGTCAAATTTATAACGAAACATCCTAGCCCAGGTCTCCGTCCTGAGGGGGGGACCAAGTAAGCTCCTCAGTTGGAGGCCTTCCAGGTCACGGCATCTAGCGACCTGTGATAGTTTAAAAGTGCGCCATATTGTTTATGGTGAGAAATGTGCACTGAATGCTACGGGGACGCAGTCCTCAGGGCAGACCTCAATCTCTCTTCCCTGTCCTAGGCATTAGTTCGTTGTCTGGGCCGGCCGGTCATCCCATGGGTGCGTTGATCGAAGGAACTAAACGGCCCGCCTGGGCGCGCCACACGCAACCTTGCTCCCTCGCACAAAACACACCAGAATTTCGGACAAAAAGAGTGGACTGCTCGGATCTCGCATGTGTTAGAGTGTTATGAAGACCACATGGAGAAGGAGTCGAAGATCGCGCTTCCCACTTAGGTGGGAGGTGCCTCTTCCGTGCCTGTGGTGTGTGTGATGTGGACGGGTTCGTGTGTGATTCACATTTTTGCTGTCGATGTGTGCTGGTGAGGTTCAGCCCGTGGTGGTTCACCGCATTTTATCGAGTGGGTCCATGCGATCACTGGGTTTGCGTGAGCGGTGAGGACAACTGAGGCGATGAGGAGGGGTGCATATTGGCGCTCCTGGCAGTGGTTCGCCAGCCTCAGTGCGGTGGATCCGCAAGTGACCGGCCAGGTCGATGCGTGATGTTCATGGGTTAGCAGCTGCTGTGTTAGTGCTAGTGGTGTTGATGCCGCTAGCAGTGGCCACGCTGATAGGGTAGTGCCTCTCCAGTCTAACGGACGCAATCCGTCGTCACACCACAACCACGGATCCTTTGGTCCTAGAGTTTGAAGTACGTTGGCGTACGATGCACCCATACCTACTGTAGACATGCGGCTAAAATATGGTTTTGCAGACCCACCTGACGGACACAATACTGTTGGGGTTAGGGGTTAGGGCTGGGGGTTTTGGTTAGGGGTTAGACCAACCATTTCCCAACCACTCCGAGTACAACCGCACACTCCCATTAGCTTTTCTTTTGCATACAGCTGCTTGACCTCGTCGTCGTCTGTGCGTTCCCCGGACCCACCTGTATACCCCCTATTACCACCGGTCCCGTATTACAAGTGGTTGGGACATGTTTACTTAAGGTGGGGCTACATAACCACATCTGGCCGATATAAATGCACATCTTAGTTTTACCTCAGTGCTGCTGACCCTGGTTTAATTCACAGGCCGTTCCTTCTGGCGCTGGGATGGGACTGACTGATAGGGACAAATACGCCAGGAAGGAGCACTCCGACGTCGCGTCGGGTTGGCGAATGCCACTCAACTCTATTTCGGAACGCCTCCGTTCATGGCCACTTGGCTATAGAAGACATACATAGGCCAGAAGTAGCACCTATATCAGTGTCTCCAGTCTTTTTCTGCCTTTACCTGTTTGCAAACTGCCCACATGCCTGCAAATAAGGAGGCATCTGACTCCATAAGTTGAACAATCTGATATTTTTAACAGTGCTGAATTAAGTCATTAATCGTCGGGGGGTGAAAGTCACTCTCTACCGGCCGAAAACCTGTGAGCATATGATGAGTGTCAAGCCTGGGATCTAAAACTCGTTAACTAATTCGCACCTCCGTAACCTGACGGAGTCGCACTTTCACGCCTCCATTATTCTCGTATGTCGGCCGTGCGGGGGGGAACCGGGTATTGAGACCTGTCGACAGGCCTTCGATTGTGATAGAACTCTCTAGAGCAGGAGCAAAAGGACGAGACCGGAGGTGACGAAAACCGCTCTCCCAGTACCGCCAAGTACTACCGTCACATCTGCTCCCTGTACGTGTGGGGGGATCGGCGGAGGGGGGGGGTGGATATGGTGGCGTGTGGCGAAGGCGGAGGAGAAGGATGTGGAGATAACGGGGTTCGTAGACGGCCCACCACGTGCTGGTCTTCTCCCTTTCTCTCTCTCTTTCTCTCACTTTCTCTCTCGGGCGGATTACCTCGCACTTCCGGAAACCTTCCCACCCCGTGGCCACCTCAACTCCAGAGGTGACAGGCCGGTTATTTGACGTTTCACGTCAAGATCGCGGCTGAAGGGGAAAGGCCGATAAGGCAGTGGGGGGAAGCGATGAAGCCTAGTGGCCAGAGGTGCTAGCCGGCTAGGTGATAAAACCGAACGCGGAGGAGAAAGTGGTCGGCAGTGCTGCTAGTCTCGGGGGACGCCGGATGACGAGACAGCAGTACGTGCACTGGAAGGCTGAGCGGTATCAGACGGATGCGGGCTTTTGAATTACCACCGGAAGTGGGAACGAGAGTGGTCGTAGTAACGGAAGCAGTAGCAGCAGCAGCAGCAGCAACTAACAAAACGATCTCAACCGGAAACATTTGGTCGGCAAGCCGCGTAATGTCAGGGTGCGGCTGAGACTCAGGGCTGGGCAAAGAATCGATCAGTGTTTTAGGTAAGTGCAGACGCCAAGCCCAAGATGTAGGGAAGTGTGTGTGTGTGTGTGTGTGTGTGTTTTGCGCCACGTGGCAGATGCGCTGTGCCAACACATGGGGGTTAGATCGGAGACTCGGGAGATGTTATCCGGAATCCCCACCCATAACAAAGGCCGGTATTGGGGGGGGGGGAGGTGGTTATGGGCTCAGTTGCCGGTTCACGTCGCGCCAACTGGGATCCGTGTCGTCCCGCCTACTTTTGTTGTATAAAATTCTGTTCAGTGCCCGTTGTGAACCAGAGGGTATGGCGGTATGCCTGAATATGGGGTTTCGCCGTGCTAGCCACCTGCGCCCTCTCCCATCTCCGGTCTTCTTGACTTCGTCATGACAGTGGGTCCAGGTGGGGAAGAAATTGCCATAGATTCAGCGCAAGTCTACTATCACTATAAGCTAATTCCGCACAGGTCCGATGTGGTTATGTAGACCTACCGGAACTGAACAGGGCCCAACCGTATGTAGTACGGGAACGGCAGTGATAGGGGTTTTTACAGGCGGGGCCGACAACGACCAGGCGACGAGGTCAAGTAGTTGTATGCAAGTGAAAAGTAGTCAGTTTATACCGAGTATGGCTTCTGCAAAAGGTCGACAAGAAGCGCATTCAGAAGTCGAGATCCTGGCAAGTTCGAAATACCATCGAATTGTGCCGCACGATAATCACTATAGCAATCTTATCCAAGTAATTCTTCCTAATTGAAAACGCATTCCAGAATTTCGGCCTACATTTCATGAGATCGGTCGCACACTGTATGT
>CACRXP010000011.1:2220880-2236991 GCA_902702965.1 Spirometra erinaceieuropaei
GGGGAGGAGGAAGAGGGGGAAGAGGTGTACCGACGTCCGAATCTGTTGACCCAAAGGCCATATGCATGCGAGTGTTGGGCCAGAAACTTGAAATGAACGATGACTGAACACTGGAGTGGCATGAGGTCACGAAGACGCGGAGTGTTGACCACTCTCTCACCAACCGTGCAGGTTCACTCGGTTGTCAGGCCAGAAAACATTGATCCCCTAGCACCAACGGCGACTGGAGTCCTTGTGGCGGTGTTATGCTTCCTTGTCGAAACTCACCTTGCTTATGGCGATCTCTGCAGAGTCAAGTGGTGGGGGTGGGGGGGGGGAGAGAGCGGGTCGGTTGCGAGGGGGTCCTAACTGCACCCATCCAGTTCCCATCACGTTACAGGCACAAGACCTGGTTGTTGGGAGTGCACAGGTACTAGCTAAAAGCTCAGACACGCTTGTTTTGCCGATATTCTGCCGCTGCATGGCGCAGCTGCGAGAGGTTCTGCTCGTTAGTGGGTCCCCCAACACTCCCTCTCTGCTTTCTGGTAGATACTCCAGTTTAGATAGAACTAGAATCTGACCACTGACCTCTGAACGCCCACCAACTCTCTCCCCCATATTGGATGTTTAACTTTTGCTATTCTGTTCATATATTACTGTACACGTCTGATGATGAATAATCGAAAGCGTATGTTTGCCGGACTTAACTTCTTATATGTCTGCATGAATAGCATTGCTGTACTTAAACACTCCAAGTTTAGAAATGGTCGCTTTTTTACTTTCCTCAGAAATGAACTACTAACTTGGAGTAAGTCAGTTCGAATTAAGATCAACTTTCGGTCTACGCCTATAGACCTTAGTTCAAATTGATTTACTCAAAATTAGCAGTTAATACTTGTGGATATTAAAAAACCACAATTTCTAAACTGGAGTATCTCCCAGAAAGCACGCAGGGAATTCTGGGGGACATATGGATGAGCCGAACCTCTCGCAGCTGGGCTATGCAGCGGCAAAATATCGGCTTTTAGCTACTACCTGTGTTGCCAGTATGGTATCCTGTAACCTTAATGCAGCGAGTGACCGATCTCATGAAATGTTGGCTGAAATTCTGAAATGCGTCTTCGGTTAGGAAGGATTAGTTAGGCGCGGTTGTAGTACTGATTATCTTGCGGCATAATCGTATAATATTTCGGGCTTGACAGGATGTCGGCTTTTGAATACACTGCTTTTTAATCTCCTGTAGAAATCGCACTCGGCAAAAAATGACTACTTAAGTGGCATACATTTTTCCCATTGATTTTCAATGTCGTAAATCCATAAACAAAAATATGCTTTCTCCTAGTCGTTTGATAGAGAATTACGTCTTCTTTACATGTTATACTCGAAGAAGGAGTATAATTAGGTTTTAAAGAAGTTTCGAATTATGAGATTTTTGAGACCGCGCAATGTCCATCCACATGGCATCGTACCTGTCCGCTTACCACAACACAGTCCGCATCCATTGCAAAATTTAATGGACTCTGCATGATATCTTTATAAAGACATAGAAAAATATGGGATTTTCTTTACGCGGAACGCATGCACCTTGTAGACTGAAATCGCTGAGCACTAGTGCATCAGGCTCCAAATTATTTGGCAATTAGATAACTATTTCAAAACCTTATTATGCTCCTTTTTAGAGAATAAAATATAAATAAGACGTAATTCTCTATCAGATGACTAAGAGAAGGTATATTTTCGTTTATGGTTTCTATAACACATTTTTGAATGTGCAAGGCCATCGAAAATCAATGGGAAAAATGTATGCCACTTAAGTAGTCATTTTTTGCCGAGTACGTTTTCTACAGGAGAATACAAAGAAGTGTATTTTAAAGCTGATATCCTGCCGAGCCCGAAATATCATAAGATTATGCCGCAAGATAATCAGTATTACAACCGCGCAAAGGTACCACTTCCTAACCGAAGATGCATTTCAGAATTTCAGTCAACCCTTCATGAGATCGGTCACTCACTGTATGACAATCAGTCGGAAACAGAATGTGAGAAGGTTGAAAAGTTTAGGGATGCTGTACCTCCCATACCGGCAGTCGAAAACTCCAGATTACAACCACCAGCATGCATACTGCTTTGACAGACACCCTGCCGCCACCCAGTTGCAAATAAGGTGGCTATCGTTTGCCATCCCCTCGGAGCAGAGGCGTCTGCTTTGGAGTTTAGAGGAAAAATAAGAAAGTGCAAAGACAGAAAAAAACCAAAACTGCTGCCGCACCACTCCTCTGGCAGGTGGTGCTTCTGAAAAACCACGCTGATGGCGTTTTAGAAGTGCTACGAGGAGTAAACGAAAGCAGGTTGAGGATGGAACAGGCAGTGAAAACCCGACCGTCTATGCACTGCTAATGAAAATGCTCGGGATGCTAGCCGAACGTGGTTGGCAAACCCAATCAGTACTCCCTAGGACGTATGGTCGGCCAGTCTAAACAGTTCGGTGTGTCTCGCTAAATCTCCTTGCTATACCTACTTCAAGCTGGTCTGACGGCAGAATGAAAGCGGGAATGTTTGGAGCTGCGGACTACTACGTTCGCACGCCGACTGGTGACTGATATTGCGTCGAACTGAAGTAAATCTGATAATGCTGCCCTTTACCTGCGGCTTGATGACGAAAGCTTCTATAAAGAAAATAAGTATGGAGGACGTACTTTCAAGCGTATGATTCTCGAAGTCGACGTCAAGTTGAAGGTAGGGGCTAGTCAGTATGGTATTACCGACTAAGACAAGCGAGACTGGAATGGCCATTTCTAGCTTATTAGCCGTCGTCAGCCAGCCATACCCAACCCCGAAATGTGGAGCATCCGAGGCTCGAACTCACGACCTGTCAGTTAGAAGGCCACGCCTCTAACGACTGGGCCACGAGCCCGTTGCGCTGTCGGTTTCGATCGAGAATATACAATGGTAGGGGGCGCTCACCGATCGTTCTTACGGTCAGGTCAAGGCCAGGTTTAAAGTCAACGGTAAGGGCAGTCAAGATAAACGCCAAGGTGAAGGTAGTGGCTAGTGTTAACTGCGGAGCTAAGGTTTAGGGTCGGGTTTGGGTCAAGATTAAGGCAACGATCTAATTTTATGTTTTGGCCGTTGTTGGGGTTGGGACACAGGGATATTTTGCCATTCCCGGAATTATGCGCAGGTTCACCTTTATTTCTTGGACGGGATCTTCCTATTCCCAAGTTCTGTTTGGGGGCCACATAAGGCGGCCCTACCAATGTCAATTCGGAAATCTATAACCGAACGCGGACTTCTGTCCGACAATAAGCTAAGCATAAATCTCAAGGGGTTGGGGATGGTTATACTTCATCTCTGCCAAAGTCCTCGTATAGGGATGGGTTATCTTATGCGGGAATTAACGATGTTGTCACTCAAAACTTGCGAATATGAACCATTCCGTGGACAAGAAAGACATTCGAATCATGCCACGGGGACAGTAGGCCATCTTTGTAGTTCGAACTAAGGTGATTTATACTATAGATGACCTGTGTCAACACAAACGATCATTTGAAGAGGATGTATTATGGTAAATTTAAGGAAAGGACAGTGCTCGCCCGATTGAGGGAATTGTTCGGCTGACGTTTCGAACAGCTTAGGAGGCTCTCCATTATCAAAGCGTTTCATTCTTCATCTCCATTCCACAACGACTAGCGACTGACGTTGTGAGACAACTCCTGGCTGATCGCTACAACGACAGAGACAATCCCCTGAAGACCGAACATCCCATGGAGCTATTATGGTATTTTTTAAAAACATATTTCACCTTTGATGGATAAATGTATGAACAAATCAAAGGCACCCCTATGGACTCCCCCATGTCAGGGCTGATTGCCGAAATGGTACTTGCACGGATAGAACACTTGGTGTTCACCAAGTATCAACCAAAGTTCTGGGCTCGTTACGTCGATGACACTTTCGCCATTGTCAATTCATCTGACGTGGAGCACCTTAAAGAATTACTGAACTCGACTGACCCGAATATCCAGCTCACGATGGAAGCCGAAACAAACAACCAACTTCCCTTCCTCGGCCTCCTTGTACGTCGGTGTGCAACTGGGCAATTAAAAAACAACCGTTTTCAGAAAAGCAACCAACACACGACAAATACTACATTTCAACAGCAATCACTCCCTCTCTCACAAACGCAACTGTGTCCGTACTCTATGCCAAAGAGTCGAAACATCGTGCAGCACACCAGCCGACAAAAGATTTGAACGACAGTACTTTCATGACCTTTTTCGAGTCAACGGATACCCAGGCTAATTTATAAATCAAAGCGAGCGCCGAGTGAACAGACGACGGTCACAAGAACAATAGCCCGAAGTCTGGAGGGCTATTCCTTACATTAAAGGAGTCTCCGGGGCGGTTTTTACGACTGTTACAGCCCGCTAGGGTAGGCATTGCCCATCGGTCCCAGACGACAATTCGTCGCCGTTTGATGCAACCCAAAGACATGCTGCCACCCACTGAAACCTCAGCAGTTGTCTATCAAATACGTTGTAACGATGGAGGCTGCAAATGCGTTGGGGAAACCGAACGGAAATTGGAGACCCGTCTACATGAATACAAACTGGCAACTCGGAGGCTAGATCCAAACTCACAGGTTGTGACTCCCATCGGGAAAACTGGCCACAGTTTTGACTTTCAAGGAGCGGCCGTCTTAGGTCGGGGCACCTCAAGGACAGAACGTCTCATACTTGAGGTTTGGTACTCAGATGCCAACTCCGTCAACAGACATCCAGACCTTCCTGCGGCCTATAAAGTCCTACGCCACTACATACGCCATGACGAGGACAAGATATTCATACCGAGCTTAAGAATGCCGAGCCAACACGGTCTGTCAGCCAATTCACCCAAAAGGAGGATGCAAACGCAACTAACCTCAATTGAGGTGGCGACACACAATGCAGGAAGGCCACCAGTACTCACTAAACGACGGCCAGTAGGCCAAGGCAGTGCAAGAAGAAAAAAATCGATCAGCCCAAGACCAACTAATTCGGCTGTCTATTCAAAATTCTGATCGATTTTTTGCACTAAACGCTTTGATAATGGGGAGCAGCCCAAGCTCTTCGAAACGTCAGCCGAACAATGCCCTCGATCCTGGGAGCACTTTCCTTTCCTTAGATTATCGACACGGACCTTTGCTAACCTGATGATAAATTTAAATTTTCCGGGACATATGAGAACTTTTTTAAGGGGAGAACCTCCGATAACTTTGAGCTGCCGCGAATAGATGCATAAATATACATCTGTCGAGGAATGCAGCGGATAGTAATTAAGCTGGTAGTTCGAAGTAGACGAATGTTTGACATAGTCGATAAAGCTAAAAAGGGAGAGAATTTTAATCGATAACCCAGTTAGGATAGAAATCAGTATGACTTGACACTTTTGTGTCACTGTCGAGCCGCCGTTCAAAGTATTCAGCTCTTTTCATACTTCTAAATGAAGACTAGAGTCTGGGCCATTTAATTGAGAGGTCAGTCGGCCGCCGAAACCAGTCGGTCAGTCCAATTGTCGGGCATATTTAACGGTTGCTCGGGCGGTATAGGCATCCCGACAAACCTGTACAATTTCCCAACTTCTGCGGAACGCATACTGGGGAACCATACTGGTAAACCCGTAGATTCGGTGAATTTCTTTCCGTAGGGCAATTCAGATAATGTGCGCTGGTAGCAGCCGCCTCGAGCGCCCTGCTTTGTTTGAAGTGACTGTCAAGGCATGCTCTCCTGCGCCAAACCATGACAGCAAAATCTCCTATGACTAACCCACACACGCATCAGCCCCGCCTGCTGCCCCCGGCCTTGTAAACAGTGCCGCCACGACGTCCCGTGGGATGACGCATGTTCAACCTGTCGAGTCGCGTCAGAACCGGCTGCGGCGCGGACTCGTCCCCCCTGCCCCCTCCTGGCATCATCTGAAGGATTAAGTGGGAGGGCTGGAGGGGATCTACCACAGACAGAGCATTATCCACCGTTTGCTGGGGTCGGGCGGCGAGGTAGGGGGGAGACTGCGTTGCCCCCAAACGCCCCACCAGTATGCACTGGCGTCCGGTGTAGAATGAGGGGAGTACTAAGTGGAGGTTCATTCAGCCCGACGCTTATGGAGCAGGTCCAGTCAACATCGATGAGTTGAAGCCTGGATGGGCTGATGATTGGACTCCCATCACTTAGTACTTTCTAGCCTCTAAAGTGCGTCGGCACAACGTACGCCGGTGACACATCGCCATCTTGGCAGTTGAGTTCACCGACGTGCACTCACAAGGGGCCACTATGGGTAACCTGCTTAGACGCTGATCGACAGGGTAGGCAATCAGATTAGTAAGGGAACGAATTCGAAAACTGTGATGGCCTTTCGTGGGAAGTGGAGTTCACCGACTAGGTTTGCCAGTTCGTTGTGCCTTGGAGCTAAATATAGATTCCTGGCGGGTAGTCGCATAGCGACCATTAATTATTCAGGAAAGAGTTCTGACAAAGACTAGGAAGACTGTGATTGTCATGGCTAGGTTGGTGGCCGTTGTCTGCTAGTCATACCTAGCGCAGAAGGACCAGCATGTCCCGTAAGCTGATCGGTGAAACTCCCTTCTAAAGATGATTAATGTTTCCGACCGCAATAGATAGGACAACGGTCTCGTGGCTCATTAGTAGAGCGTCAGACTTGAAAATGCTCAGAGAGTAAAAAAAATCCGGATTCGAATCACCGGGGGGATGGTATGGTTAGCTGAGGATGACTAATAAGCCGGGAACGACCATGCCCGTCTTCATTATCTTTATCAGCACTCCTCGTTACACTAAAGCATTTTTGAATGATTATACTTTCACCTCTACCACCTTCCACATGATATTTATTTACCCCACTTAACCGAACCTCACTGGCGTATTCATTCGTTGTCTGTGTCACCGTACGAAAAGTCAGTACAGCGGTTACATAACTGCCAAGTTTTTCGCGAAAAAACGCTGACACAAACTGTGCCGCGGTATACCAGACAGACCGACTGTCACAGGTAACAACGTCCACCGCATGTCCCACGAAGTGGGCGCAGCACCTGTGACTTACGAGTGATTTAGTTTACAATGTGCAGGCCGGCTCTTCATCTGCCGCCCGCCCCCCTTGTACCTTGCTCCGACGGCAAGACAATGCCAGGACGGCAGATGGATGCGGGCGCGGGTGCGGCTGAACAACCCGTCTACGCGTGCCACACACGAGCCACTAACCACTACATTTACGAGGATACAATAAGGGCGACTCGGATCTCAAACGAGTACGAAGGCTCCCAAATAACACCCTAGGGAGGAGCCGCTGCAGCCTGACCCTCGGTCCTCCAGACACTCCACAATAATCCTATGAGGACCGAACCATCCTGTCATTGGGGAATCTCCCACACCAGACTATCAGCGCGTTGTGGCGAATTTAAGCTCATCGGCCTGAATGGGCTGAATTTCTGGGGGATGGATTCTCCAGTGCCGACCTTTTGTCCTTCGCCCACCAGCCTGTCCGACTGTCCGACTATTTACCCTTGATGCAGCTCGAGCTTAGAGACGGTTGAGTAGGAATAATCAGCAGCCTGCCATCGTGTGCGTTCTGTTTTTAATCCATCATCAGAGAAAAACAACTGAGGCATGCAGACTGCCAGTAATGAAGAAGACATCTCTCCCTTACCTTTCGATCTGGCGTGGTGTTTTCTGACCGCTTGTAAATGGCATCATATTTGAGAAGTCGGTGAGGTCTGATTCTGCAGCCCCACTTGATTGATACCGTATGGTTAACTTACTAAAACAATATCAGATAACATACCTAACTTAGCCATTCCCTAGATTTGGAAGGGAAAGGGAGTGCAAGCAGAGTTCGAAACACGTGCAGGGAAGCGAGTGAGGGTGGCGTGTACATACTCTCCCCCAGACACAACCACTTGCTGGATTGAGAGGATAAGGAGGGCGCAATCACAACTGGAAGGTCACGGAGGGAACCGCGTGGTAATTCTCAGTGCATGGCTACTGTGGCGGAACCGATGAAGTTGCACACCGTCCGAACAACTCCATAAGCCACTCTACTTGGCAGCTCGCTGGATTAAGATGATAAAGTAGGCGCAAGCAGGGAAGCGCGTGTGAACTGATAACTGAAGCAACCGAGGCTGGCGTATAAGCACTCCTCCCGCCCCGTGGCACAGTCACTCGCTGGGTCAAAATGGTAAGGAAGATGCAGACATGTAATATCTGTAAAGTCGGCATATTCGTATCTACTAAATTTTTTTTAAAAGCCAACCATACGCCGTTGATCAAGTGAGGCTGTAGGGGTAAACCTCCCCGAAAAGTCACTTTGACAAACAGGTGTTCTCGGTAACTCATCATCAGTCCAGTACAGTTATAAACACTCATCATTCCCACGCTATCCACATGACGAGGTCGTCGTGTTATGATCACTGGACCCTCTGGGCCTCAAAGAATGCAAGCGTCTGCTGTACCATGACACTCGCAGCCTAGTGTGCACTGGCAGTTCTCTAGCTCTTGGTTCCCTGCCGACAGATGCGCTTGCGCCCCCGTTGGGTCGTGAACATGGTTACCCAGTTACTCCCCTCTTTCTGAACTTTTGTGCTGCTGTTGTTGTTGGTTAAAATCCTGGTCAAGTATTGGTTGTGGACTAGGGGCGTGGTGGTACGCCTAGATGCGGGTGCGGTCGTGCCAACCATTCGCACCCTCCCTCTCCTGCGGCCTTCTTGACTGTGGCTTGACACGGGGTCTAGGCGGGGAGGAGGAGCGAGTGAGGTAGAGGCTGCGCAAGTCTGTCCTCACTATAAACTAATTCACGCGCAAGCCACCGTGTCTGCCCCACCTTAATGTGGAGCACACGGTGGACATCGTCAAGCACGATGGTCGAACTATCATGGCCACTGAACAAGGCGGGTGACATAGGCTTTGAGTGATACTCGTGAGTTTGGTACGTGGAGTACACATCGCCATCATCCAGGGATTTGGGCGGCCTGTTATAATCACCACGGGTAGGTGTTGACCACGGAAGACTGAGCGTCTGTGTCAACGTCTTCTGACAACATAGCACTGGATTCACAAGCTGTAGACACCGCCTCGGCTGTAACTAGTACCCGTTGGCGTAGGCCTTTGGAGAAGCTTGCTGGTGTCCGGTAGACAACCTGAAAGGCTTCTTTGGCATCGACTCGGCGGTTCGTATCGACCAGATGTGCGAGAATAGAACTCGAGATTGATTTCTTTTCCCCTCTGCCTAGCTAGGCCGGTATGTGTTCACGTACTCTCTTTTCCAGAAGTCTCATTGAACGGCTAATTTATCCCGCTCCATAGGAGCAAGTGGATGAGTAAGTAAAAATCGATGTGGCCCGCAACGGTAATCGGTCTTTACGTCCCAAGTGTAGGAGGGGAGAGTTTGTGAAACATACGCTCAAAATCGCCGCGGGGAACTCGCTAGTGATCGCTGCCTCCAGAACTCGTCTTACTAGGTCACTTGCTGCGTCATATTTGTTGGAACGATCAAACTGCCTGTGGGTCAGCAAAGATCCCTGTTTCCATATTTCCACATATTTCCGCACAGGGGTGTCAGCATCAGCGACCCCCTCAACGTTTCATTTATGACGCACTCCTGAGTAATTGCGATGCCAAGAACGCATCCCAGACTCAATTGTTGAAGACGTCCACTGTCGGCTGCGAAGTTAAGGGCTGAAGTGCCCGGCAGCCTGACTCAACTTTTCTCATAAACCAGTGATGGCTGTTGGGGCTTTACAAGGCTGGGAATCGGAAGCGCACAGGACGTCTGATGTATGCACTGCGCCGTGGTGAGAAAACAGCTCCACTTACCGAGCGACCCAACATGGGGGTTGACCCGTTCGAAGTCCGGCCCGGAAGATCATCACCTTAGTCGTCGAGGCGATAGAATGAAGTAGTTATAGTCAGTGACCACGAGGCGTCTGGTTTTGAGTTATGTTGATTAAGAAAACCCCGCGCCATACACGGGGAAATCAACACGGGGACCAGCTCAGGGTATGACACGCGTTAGTGGGTTGGGAATCCATAACAAATGTCATGGATGGTAGGTGCCAATAGAAGCGAAGAGACGACTTCCAGGAAGCATTCATGAAGAAGGAGACACGATCGCTGGAACAAGAGCTTTATTAGCCTGACTAATCAGATTTCTGCTCGAACCTATCATCAGAGACAACAGCAGATACGGGTGGTTCATTCAAAAGGGGCTGCAGTATTTACAGGATGCAGTCGCCATGCTACCGCATACCTATGAATATTCACGGCTCCCCCTTCATCCGGGATCGTCGCACTTGGTGTGCTAATTGTTTGATGGCCGACATTCGCGTCGTTAATTGCTGCAATTTCATCACGTGCGTTGGATGTTTGTGTGATGCTTGCTCGACCATCTGATGCACCGAACCTGGTGTTGGGGAAAAGTGTTCACTTGTGCCCTCCCCGCGTGACCAATTACTCCGCCTAGGCGAAGTCTTAGCATCGAGTATGGAAAGGCAAGATCATTACACTTGTTAATAGACTGGGGACCGGTAAACCATGACTCAAGCAGCTCCCGGCTCACGTGGTTGTCACCTAAAGCGAGAATTTCGGCCTCGTCGAATTCGAATGTGTGGCCGGATCCCGTCGAATGAGTCGAAACTTGGGAACTGGCGTCATTTCTGCGCACCGCTGCAGCGTGTTCGGCCGTTCGCGTTTGGGACTGTTTCCCGGTTTCTCCGGCGTAGTTGCTTTGTCCGCAACTGCACCAGATCCGATAAACGACTCCAGATGTTTCTAGCCGTGACAGCGGGTCTTTCGGGTTCATTAACTGACGCCTGGTGATTGCCTCCGGTCTGTGTGCAACTCCAACCCCAAGTGGTGCGAGAAGGCGGCCGACAGCTTCCGAAAAGTTCTTGAAACATGGAAGCGCTCGCCACAATTTGGTGTCCGTGCGGTTAGGCCTCTCGTCCCTTTTGCGTATGCACCGGTTGACAAAGTTGCGGGGGTAGTCATTGCCTTTGAAGACCCGTCTGAGGTATTGTAGTTCGGCAATCATGTCTTCCGGCTCACTGCACTGCGTTTCGACACGCCGATAGAGCGTCCTTACACAACTGCGTTTGTGGCTGATTGGGTGGTTAATGTTGAAGTTCAGTACTTGCATCGTATTTTTCGCTTTCCTGAACACTTTGGTCGTTAGTCCACCACAATGTTTGCGGCATACGAGGACATCCAGGAAGGCCAGCTGGTTGTTCGCCTCATCCCCCACCGTAAATTGTATGGTAGGCCGTGGCACGCCTGGGCGCAGGCCGACGCTGCGCCGATCACCTGCTCCCACTTGCCTCCAGTCTTCTCAACTCTGCTTTGACACCAGACCCAGGAGGGTGAGGGAGGGGAGAGTGTGGTAGGTACAGCGCAAGCCTACTATCGCTATCACAAGTCACCGTCCCTGCACCCAACATGCGGTGGGGCACAGTCAGCAACGACGGTCGAACACACATGGTCCTCTCTTCCATACCTTCTTTCTACCCTTTCCTTTCTTTGATTAAGTAACGGGGCCGCCTTCTGCATCAGGAAGGTAGGATTTGTTGTATAAATGGCATTTGGTGGTGCTTACGCCCAGAAATTGAAGGAGGATGAGTCAGCAGAGTAGCATCAGCATCATCACTGTCGACAACAGGGTGGTGGTAGCATCATTTAGACAAACGGTGGCCACTGCCACGCCGTTTCCAGGATGACAGCGACTGGTTCGACCGGCTGCCCTTTAAATCAAGTTTCTGGGGGAGCAGAGGTGGCCGCTGCTGGCGCGCCATGCCTTCTTCACGTTCGGCCAACGTGCGCGTGTATGGCCAGACGTAGATGACTAATTTCCTCTTTTTTTTCAAATCCTTCAACGTCCGCGAACAGTCGTGGGAAGAGATTAAAATTTCCGTGGGACTACATCTGGTGGTTGGTAGAGGGAAGGGGCTATGCCCTCCCAAACTGGTTCGCACGCTATAGCATCAATAACAGGTTTCACTGAAGAGCGCGGACAAAGTGTCCTCCGCTCCCGTCGCACTTGTTTAGCCGTTTCAGGCGCTTTGTGCGAGGTCCAAGCACTAGTATTGACGAAGAGCAGGGCAGCATAAAGCTGGGCTAGACAGGTGACCTTCAAAAAGGTCAGACCAACAGAAACAGTGATTTGCGAATACGGGAGACCTCCCGAAGGGCGAAGGTTTCCCATCGCCGGGCCGATCGGGGCGCATCGCGTCCAAATACATTGTCAATAGAAGCGAAGAGACGAGTCCCAGGAAGTAGTCTTGAAGAAGGAGACACGATCGCTGAGACAATGGCTTTATTAGCCTGACGTTGCGGATTCCTGCACGAACCCATAATCAGAGACCCGTATCAACCCCTATCTGCTTTTATCTGATGATGGGTCCGAGCAGGAATCGGAAACGTCAGGCTAACAAAGCTATTGTCCCATCGATCGTGTCTCCTTCTTCAAGAAACAGTGATTTTTTACAGCGTCCTGGGTCGTCAGCCATGGAAAAGGAGCAGACGAGTTCGTTGTTCGAAAAGTTAGGCCATATGCACACCTGCCACCCCCCCCCCCTCCTTGTGAGCATCGTCACTTCCTCCGGATGCCCACAGATAGGCGTTATCTCGTAGTGAAGACGCTCAGAGAAAGGATAAACCTGGGCCTCGGGTGCGGACGCGGTCAATCGATGTATCGATTCGGCCCCGGCATACCGATCCGTGCGCAGCTATCTCCACGCCTACGCCATTGATCGTTGATTGGCAGACAGCCCCCTATAACTGTCGCCCATCCCGTCGCTGCTTTTATCTCTGACGACAGTTTAAACAAATAAACAACCTGTTCCAACGCTCGATCAGTCTTGTTTTTGCTTACTCAGAAATAGAAACTCAGTTGTCAGTACGAGCGAAAAGTCGAGTGTCAGGAAGCAGTTAAGAAGCGTGAGATGCAGTCCCTGGATTACTAATTTTACTCGCCCGACCTTTCGAATTCATACTCGAACCAATCAGCGAGGACACTAGGATGGGTTCGAGTGTGAATCTGAAACGTCGGACGAATAGAATTGCTGCTCCAGCGATCATGTCTCCTCCCTCGCAGAAGATTATCCCTTCGAAGACAGGTCAAGCCAAGGCGTCAGAGGACGGTTGGACGGAATACGAGGTGTTTACAGCCAGGGGTCCGAGAGAAAGTAATGAATTAGATGCGAGCCGCCGAGACTACGAAACACGAGAAAGCAGCCTAGACAAAGGGCGAATGGAGGAGGAAGAGGAGGGGCGGGAGGAAGACGAAGAGAATATCGCGTGAAAAATTGGGGCTACGGGAGGTTCGCGAAGGGGAGGCGGTGGAAGGTTTGATTAGGAAAAGAGAGTGTTTAAAGTAGGCACGCGAATGACTTGGAAAAGGGGAGGGACAATAGTAAGTGACAAAGGTTTATTATTTTCCTCCTTTCCGGCTGTCCCCCCCCCCACCATGTCTTCCTATTCATATGCTCCCTCTCATTCCTACCGGGAGCATATATCGTTGTAGTAAAACTTGCTAGGGTAGGAAGAATGACCCATGAAGGCAAGGGAGAATGCAATGGTGGCAACGGTAGGGCGAAAGACCCCACTTAACTTTCGGTAGACTGTGGATCGTGTCATGTGGGGTTTTGTCTTGGCTCTCACTTGCATGCCATTGCAGACATTACACTGCCGACAACAATTACTATACACAACCTCAAACCATTACTCAGACTCTGTTATTTTTTGAAATTTGTTTTTTGTTTATACTTGAACAAACGCACTCATTCCCTTTACCATACGAGAGGGTACGGTATTTCGTCAGCTTACTGTTTGGCATGCTGTCCCACCCGTAAAACCCCTTACCACCATTTTCGTACGGCACGATCTGCAGTCTACCGACAATTAAGTGGGGTCCTTCACCCTAATGTTGTCGGACTGGTCACTACTGGTTTACTCCCGGTCGCCAGGCAGGTAGGATGGCCGGAGTTGTGAGGCTAGATCGAGTTGTTGACTGAACCAGCCGTCCTACCTGTTGATCCACGATGGTGTTTCTCAGGAAGTAATTGCTCCTCGCTAAACAACTGTCTGCAATCGAAGTACGCTAGAGGTCCTTGAGAAGAATGCAAAACCCATACTCTATCTTACGAGCAGGTTCTTTCGGTGATCAGTGCTACTGCGCAACTTGCACAGCGTTGTGTGTATATCCACCGATTCTTGGTGACAGTTCTGCCATCTTGAAGAAGGAGACACGATCGCTGGGACAAGAGCCTTATTCGCCTGACGTTTCGGATTCCTGCTCGAACCCATCATCAGAGACAAGAAGCAGATACGGGTGGTTCATGCACAAGGGGCTGCAGTATTTATAGGATGCAATCGCCATGCTACCGCATGCCTATGAATATCCACGACTCCCCCCTTCATCCGGGATCGTTGCTCGTGGTGTGATGGCCGACATTCGCGTCGTTAATTGCTGCAATTTCATCACGTGCGTTGGATGTTGGTGTGATGATGGCTCGACCATCTGACGCGCTGACCCTGGTGTTGGGAAAAGTGTTCACCTGTGCGCTTCCCGCGTGGCTAATTACTCCGCGTAGGCGAAGTCTCAGCACCCCACTTAACTTTCGGTAGACTGTGGATCGTGTCATGTGGAGTTTTATCTTGGCTCTCACTTGCAGGCCGTTGCAGACATTACACTGCAGACAACAATTACTATACACAACCTCAAACCATTACTCAGACTCTGTTATTTTTTGAAATTTGTTTTTTGTTTATACTTGAACAAACGCACTCATTCCCTTTACCATACGAGAGGGTACGGTATTTCGTCAGCTTACTGTTTGGCATGCTGTCCCACCCGTAAAACCCCGATTACCACCATTCTCGTGCGGCGCGATCCGCAGTCCACCGACAATTAAGTGGGTGCCTTCACCCTAACGTTGTCGAAATGACCACTGCTGGTTTACCCTCGGTCGCCAGGCCGACATTCGCGTCGTTAATTCTGCAATTTCATCACGTGTGTTGGATGTTGGTGTGATGATTGCTCGATCATCTGACCCGCCGACCCTGGTGTTGTGAAAAGTGTTCACCTGTGCGCTCCCCGCATGGCTAATTACTCCGCCTAGGCGAAGCCTCAGCACCGAGTATGGAATGGAAAGATCAGGGCACTTGTTAATGGACTGGGAGCCAGTAAACCATGACTCAAGCAGCTCCCGACTCACACGGTTGTCACCTCTTCCGAGAATTTCGGCCTCGTCAAATTTGAGTGTGTGGCCGGATCTCGTCGAATTAGTCGCAACTTGAGAGCTGGAGTCATTTCTCCACACCGCTGCAGCGTGTTCGGTCATTCGCGTTCGGAGCTGTCCTCCGGTTTCTCCGACGTATTTGCTTTGTTCGCAACTACACCAGATTCGTTAAACGACTCCAGACGTTTCTTGCCGTGGCAGCGGGTCTTTCGGTTTCATTACCTGACGCCTGGTGGTTGCCTCCGGTCTGTGTGCAACACCAACCCCAAGTTCAACCATCGCGAACAATGACGTCCACCGTGTGTCCCACTGCAGGATGGGAGCAGGGATGGTGACTTGCCCGCGAATTAGTTTATAATTATAACGCTGGATCAACCGCACTCACCCCTCCCTCCCTCACCCACTTGAGGAATCAGAAACACCGTTGGCGGAATCCGACGCAGTGGCTGACAGAGCTAAATAGCCCCTCTACGCGTGCCACACACACGTGGAATGGGCTTTCGCGCAAACAGGGGGCGGCTCAGATCCCCTGTAGTCTGACTCTTCTCCACGAGGGAAGGACGGAGTTATTCACTCAGTTGGCAGCCTTCCAAGTCACAACTTTTAGTGAATCGTGAAAACATAAAAGTGCATCAGATTGTTTACAGGGATAGATGTACGCTGAGTGTCGTGGGGACAGAATCCCTAAAGTCGAAATCACTCTCCTTTTTCGCCCACAGGCATCAGCCCACTGTCAGATCCGGTCAACCATCTGAAGCAGGCATTGGGAGCAGGTAGCTGGCGCGGCGTGAGTCCGCGCCAAGGCGTACCACCATCCACTCCCTATGGCATTTGTTATGGGCTCGTAGCCCCGTAACG
>CACRXP010000011.1:2237058-2279261 GCA_902702965.1 Spirometra erinaceieuropaei
ACACGATACAACCATTGGCCAGTGGGATATTTGGCGACCCGTTAAAACGAGGTGCTAATGGGAGCATTTTTTGGATTCTTTGAAAATGATGGGACTTCAACAGGAGCCTGACCAAACTTCTCCCATTGAAAGAAGAGATTTATGGCAGACAGTTGCATGACTGCCTGGAGTTGTCTGATCAGTCAGATTAAGAAAATGACTTTGGAATGCCGATCATAGTAGAATTATATTACCAGGAAGCCGACGAATGTGGAAAAGGCGATCATCAGGACAGCGCTATTTTCGGTGTTAACTGTCGAACGACATAAGCAACCCCTCTAAAAAGGCGGAGAGGTATGCGTCTTTGCTGAATGCGCCAGTTTGCGTCCTTGGTTGCAAGCATCAATTTCACAAACACAGTAGCTGAATAATAATACTCTAGGGATATTTAATTCAGGTAAAGGAGTGTGTACCGTGCAGGAAGCACCACGGACTAAAGGGCGAACCGCTGATTAGCACCAGAAGAAAGTGAGATACATTATTATTCGCTGCCAAATTACGATGAAGGATCACGTAGGACAACGCTGCACAGCTATGAAGACTGGGCAAAAGAAAACGAATGGAAAGAGCAACTGTACAATAGATGTCGATACAACCGACACTTGTAGCCGCATAGGCATTCATTAGGAGTCTAATACTTGCCACTGCTGACGGCACCACTGCTAAGCAACATGAGGGAGTAAGCCCAGGCGAGTGGCGGGCTGACAGCAGGGTAGGCGATTTTGCGGTCTCCTCTAAAGGTAGTGTAAGCAATGACAAAGACGAGCTTTCTGACCGTATCATGGGAAACTCAGAGACGACAAAGAGCGAAGCGGTGTTGATGGGAGGCGTGGGGGGATGTTGGGCAGACGCCCACTCCTGGAATACAAATGAGACTTAAAATAGGTGGGAGCCTGGGGAGGGGGGGGGAGGGACAGTGAGTGACAGTAGTACCAACAACAACAACATCACCAACAACAGGAGCAATAAGAAGAAGGAGGAGAATTGGAGCGTGTGAAAGGTCATTGCATTCACGAGCGCGTCCCTGAAGGGGACGTTGTTTAGAATGATGCGATGACAACCATAGGACCTCCGTGAGAACATACAAAATGCTCCAGGATGGTCAGTCCTGATGGCAGCAGCAAATTTGATGGCACAGCGCCAACTCCTTAGGACACATAAATTAGCCGGATACTTCCATTGCCTCCTGACCGCGCCTGAAAGAACCAAAATGTACGACATTTGGGCAAGTACGAGTTTTCTACTCTATCAGTTAATGTGGGAGCATCGGTAAACTGTATATGCGATGCTTATGGAAATTCGGAAGTCAGACAGTATACACTTGACATCAAGTCAATAATGATAATAATAATAATCATCATCATCATCGTCGTCGTCTTCTTCTTCTTCTTCTTCTTCTTCTTATTATTATTATTATTATTATTATTATTATTATTGTTATCGCTTTTCCTTATTTTGCCGTCTTCTTCACCAACCTTTTAATTTTGGTTTCTCATTCTCTCTTCTTTTTCTCCTTCCGAATATCTCCCCCCTCCTCCATGTCCCAGTATTCAGCGTCTTATTCACGCCTAGTTTTCCATTTTCATCTTTGCCGAGAAATTAATTAGTGTCATTTGCTTGCCCGTGCTTACATTTGTCGGACCTTTTAAACATATCTTCAGCCTTTCATTACCAATGAATAGACGTTACATCACGTTCCCAGCGTCACAAAGTCCATCTGCGCGTAGTTGCTCTGGAGGAATTGTAAGGGAATTGTCGCAATATACGGTTCGACCTGAAAGTTATGCAATTATTTTCGGTCAGCATACCAATCCAGGTGTTTGATGAACTGGAATGATGCTATTTCGCAGGCGACAGTTTTCTTCTCCTGAACCGTCCAAAATACAAAAACACCATCCTCTGAATTAGTTCATAAAGAGTTTTTTCACCATTTGCCCGATCCGTGCTTTATCTTTCTTTGACAGTGTCTGTAAACTGGTAGTAAATACAGCTATAATTATTATTGCTAACTTTCGGGTAAGATGTGGTTATGGAGCCGCACCTGATGGACAGAATACTGTTAGGGGTTAAGGTTAGGGTTTGGAGTTAGGAGTTAGGGCTACGGCTTAGGACAACCTCTCAAAGTACGATCGTGCATTCCCAATAGCTTTCCTTTTGCGTACATTGACTTGACCCCGTCGCCCCTGCGTTCGCCGGCCCCACCTGTAAAAACCCCTATTACCACCGGTCCCGTATTACAGGTGCCTGGGGTTTGTTTACTTCAAGTGCGGTTACATAACCACATCTGACCGTGATTTCTATCCTGAGCAATGCATAGCCGTTCAGTGGGTTATCGATGAAAGTTCTCTCAACACGTCAAGAGCCGTTTTTGTCGTGAAAAATAGAAATGAATTTCCGGCTCGGCATGAGAATAAGAACTCCTTTCCCCCCTCCCCCCCCCAGTACTACAAACGGCCTCCCACTAAACCCCAAATGGGTCCCTATTTCTGTGTCCTAAATTTAACCCTATCTCTAACACTAACCATCGTAAACTTGACCTTAATCCAAACACTAGCTCCAGTCTTAACCCTAAACGCCCAGGAATTCAGGACAAGGTCACTTTTAGTGCGAGCGATCCGTACTCCCGTACCCAGGAGAGTTTTACTACTGCGGCTTAACTTTCTACTTGAGATACTAACGGCGTCTATCTACCGTATAAGCACCCACAACTGTGGATACGAGGGCAGAATACGCTGCAACTTTTGGAGTGACACGACGACGATTGCGCACAGAAGGACCTCAAAATCCTGGATCGGTTTTTTTTCAATGTCTGATGGTTTATTCCAAACCTGTCGATAGGTTTCACGCGGTCGGGATTAGGATGCAAACGCCTAAAAAGTCGCTCTACGGATGTGAGCCTTTTTAGTGCATATGTTGCTAGTCTCGCCAAGTTTTCGAGCGCAGGATTGGCGAACAAAAAAAGAACTCTGTCTCTCTCTCTAGCTTGTCTGTCTGGTAGGCCTAATGTACTCTAAAAGTGCACCTACTTATGCCGCACTGTCTCTGCAATGACTAACAGCACCGAATGTACGTTCCCACTTTTTTGTTTGCCTCGGAAAATTGTGTTATTTTGTTTTTCTCCAATCTTCATTATATTTGTTTGAATCTCCCGTCTTCTTTCCGCGTAACTTGACACTACCCTCTCTGACTATGCGCCACATCTTTCCGACTGTACACTAACATTCTGACTGTACGCCTGGAGGCATTTGGTTGTAAATGTGGTATTTAGATTTTCCTAATCATGCCAATTATAGAACCGTGTCTCCGTACAATTCTGCTCTTATTGACACCGTTTCCACGTACGGGCGGCACGAAGTAAGCCGATTCATGCGACTGAATCTAGACAGGCTATAAAGAGGCTAGGCTTAACAGACTCTGTGTGAGTTACGCGAACGGGCCAACAGTTGACGGTCGAATGTACTCCACATCGAATGCGTGGTCTGTCGAGTTCGAGGAAAAGACTTATGCCTCGGTATCTAGGGGGTATACCTACTCTTCCGAAGTCATCATGCCCTCCGGGCAGAGAAAGAAAACAACGGCGAAGGCAGGTGGCGCAAAGTGGTAGATAGGCAAATGTTCATGTGAATTCTGAATCAGGAACGATTTCAAAAAAAGGGGTCGTCATCGGCGATCTCCCAGGGGGGGGAGTAGTTCGGCGATATCAACGCTGTTAAATCACGGGATAGGGCATGGGTAGGTGGACCACTGTACTACAGATGACATTGGGCCAAATTCCAGGTGGGTGAGTGGTTGGGGTCGGAACCAGATATGTGCTCCTTCCCCCCGGAGCTATGACGCAAGGTCCCCCGTAATGTGGAAATGGAGGTGATTGAGGTTTTTACCGACGGAATCTATCAAGACAGAAACCGCGGAGGTATTTGAACAGAAAATCGCATTTACGAAGTGGACTGGTTTTAATGCGGCAAAGAAGCACTGAAAGAAACGCGGATAAATCAAGAGATTCACAGAGTTAATTTTAGGAGGAGGCACATATCTGACGCCTAGGAGTGTTACTTGGAGCTCGGGGCTAAAGGTAGGACAAAGGAATAGGTACTCCTGGAATACAGCGCAGGGCCACCGTAGTACGGTGGGTCCATGCTCCTGCGTCCGACCAACCACGAGAATCGCACATTGTAGCCTTGTAGTGTGAAAGTGGATCTAGCGTATCTGGCCGCACTACGAGACGGATTTTGAACAAGTCCGGTTTAAGGGCAAGAAGTCTTCTTGGAGCACTGTGGTCGAATGGAGTCCACTTGAACTGGGCGGTGCATCTGCGGTCTCCTCAGTTAAACAAGTCTGTAGTGACACAAAAACGCGTTTTTTTAATGCGCCAAGAAATTTTTACAACTTTCAATAACGAGTTATCGTCACGTCGCATTCTTGCGGCTGCTTGGTTCTTCCTAATGCTACTCACGATAGACCGGTTTATTACTTGCAGTGGTGACTCCGACGTGATAGGAATACGCAGCCTGAACCAGTGAGTCTGGTTTTCTACTGGGGAGCGTTGGCAGGCAGGCTCGGATATAGAGGGCGAACGGTTCTGTGGGGGAGTCAGTATCTCGACTGTGCAAGGCAATGGAGATTCCACTCCCGTTTGGCCTACTGTCTGGAGCTCAAGAATGAGAAACCCGGTTCCCCTTGATGAAATCGTTAATGCTTTGCAATACACCGAGGTTCCGTCATTGTAAGCATTCTCAGTATTTCCAAACCAGCATCCTTTAGGACCTAGAAAAGTTTTGATGCCGTGAAATGCCTCTAATGGCCAGCGGAATGGGTTTTTACCCAATTCCAATTGTGAATGCGTGGGAGTACCTCAAATGCGTGGTTCCCAGACCACTGCAAACGTTTTCTCATTCCCGACCCGTTCGTGTCGGATATTACTGAGTGGGTTACTTCGTCCTCTTGATTTTTACCTAACGTACTACGAGGCAGGTTGATCAAAAGTTAGCAGAGTTTAAAAACCCATGTTTTAGCAGGGCTGCCTTGGATCCAATTTTTGTCCAACAGGGTTTAATAAAGACTCAAATTTGCGTCCACCAGTAATTTAATAACTACTATAAGGTGGGAAGTGAATGTACTATTAGAGTCTAATCTGCTGCCTTCCGTCTCTACTAACTTCTTACCTCCGTGGTGCCTTTGTGGTACTATCAGGACGTCTCGGATGTGTTGGAGGACTGGCCCACGAGGGGGTGGGCGGGGGTAGGGAGGGAGAAAACCAAAGGGGACAGTTAGAACAGGTTGTTTACTGACTCCGCTGACCCCATATGCGACTGGGAATGACCTGTTAGAGTCCAGCCTTCTGCCTATTCTAAACATTTAAACACAATTAAGGAAGAACTGAAAGTAGTGACCGCTGGGTCAACTGGGTACAGAGAAACACCTTAGGAGATAGACCATCTACTATACGGTGAAATGGAAGTTTTTCAAAGAAAGGGCCTGGTAAGCTATGGCTATGCAGCCCCACCTGATGGAAACAATACTGTTTGGCCTGGGATTAGGGGTTAGGGTTAGGTTTGGGGATTAGGACAACTATTTTTCAACCATTCAAAGTACAACCGCGCATTCCCAATAGCTTGTCTTTTGCATACAGCTACTGGACCTCGTCACCTGTGCGTTCCCCGGCCCCACCTGTAAAAACCCGAATTACAGGTGTTTACTTCAGGTGGGGTTACATAACCACACCTGGCCTTTTGAAAGGTTTCATCTAACAAGACCACGCCGAGTTGCCGTGAATCCCACTTGGATCATTTTTCAAAGCAGCACTATTGATGCTAACAGAATACTGTTACCAGTGCCGCCTGTCCAATGCCTCAACATGTAGTGGCAAGTTTCGTTAGACACCATCCTCCTGAATTTGGCTCGACACCGTGTCGAGATCGAGCTCTTGTGCAGAATCCCTAAGCCCACCACATAGACAGGACTACAGGCCCGCGTCCTTCAAAATTCGGTTTGCACAATTTTGGCTGTCGACAGCAAATAAGTCAGAAATGGCCATCCCGGTCTCAGTTGTTTTTTGGTACTCCTTACTATACAGAATAAAATTTCCAGTTCAAATAGCAGTCCACCTACTTGGTGGACAACTGTCAGTCCTTAATGACCTTGATGTGCTGAACTTACAAAGCCCCTTTCTGTAAAGCAGGTTCGGCCCCGGAAACGGTATTAGTCCAAAGAAATGTACGTATTTTTCCTTTAGTCGACGGTAAATAGTAGTTTATATTCCCCCAGCGCATTCACAGGATCACAGACGACTGCATTTGCATCCTTTTAAGATTGGATGACGTCCAAAACCCATATAAGTTTGATCTTGACGAAGTCTCTGCAGTTTTTTTACAAAATTCTCAATGCACATTAATAATTATTGCAACCCCCACCTAAATCCAGGTTCATTTTTGGGAGCGCAGGTAAAACCTTGAGAAAAGAATAAATCAAATCTGCGCCAGACTATAGGGCAGAGGTGAACATTTCCCGTTGTCCTCTACATCAACAAACACACCAGTTTAACTTAAGAGCAACCATCCTACCGCTCACAAAAGCAAATCTACCAGCGACCGATTAAGTCAACGAAAAGAATTTACGGTGTTTTCTAACTTTTCTCATGAAAGTGGACACGCTAGTGCATGATTCGAGAAGAGTTAAGAGAAAAATTTATCTTCAGACGCCCAGATGCCGAAATAAATCATCTGGTGAAAGAGGAAAATGTATCCGGGTTCGTCGAAGAACATCAGGCCTTATCGCATCTATCATGAAGGACATCATCTACCTAATCGCATGTAATATTTGTGAAGCGACCTGGTGTATCTAGACCAGGAAATCTATCTCTGTCGGGATATGGAAACACCAGTGAGCGCGCTACTCTGATGATGGAAACGAGCGAGTTCCTGAAACGACAGCACGAATATGGTTTGGCCCATGAACTCGCACTATTTTTTTCTTCGTCTTCTTCGGGAGGTGGTGGACGCGATGTGTATATATATGTGGAAAACGTATTATACCGTACTCCCGATATCTGACCCAAAAAGTAATGTCTCGGAGACTTGAATAATTTCTGAAATTTTTCGCTCGGTATCGATATATATATAAATTTGAAATGAGATGGCACCGACAAAGACAAGGAAGACCTGAATGGACATTTCTGGCTTATTAACCGTCATCAGCCAGTCATACCAAATCCCAATTATGGATTACTTGAGATTCGAACCCGAGATTTTTGATCACGGAGTTTGACACTCTACTATTGAGCCACGGGCCCGCTGTTCCGTCATTTGCGATCGGGACTATCAATTATGACAGATGGGTGCTCACCGATCAGGTCACGGAACGTGCTCATTCCATTATCGACAAAGACAAGAGAGACTAGAACGGTCATTGCTGGTTTATTGGCTGTTATCAGCCAGCCATGCCTAACCCAACTACTCCGCGTATCTTTTTATTTTAACATTTTTCACATCACTCGTCTTGTTGTTAGTAGACTTGTTATGTTTTTTCCTTCCCTTCTCCCTCTCCTTTTTTTCAACTAAGCTTCTCCCTTATGTTTGTCATCCCTCTTTTCCGTTCTGCCTATTTTTCCGATTCTCTCTGCATTTTGTGAACGAATGGATGGGAAAGGTCTGCGAACTAGAGTTGATATAAGCAGGACAATTCCTCAGAGTTCTTACGATGGCACACTATGTGAGGGTAATCAGACACTCCGCAGAAAAACCCTACCAGGTGCGAAATCTCGATATTTCATCCAGAAACTAAAACGACAGTGAGCCCGCATATGCACCCTTGTTTCGTTCTTTTGTTTGTTCTTTGCTCATCTGGACGAGGCACTGACCTTCAAGAGATTCTGCGAGACTGATGAGATGCACGCCTGCGACGAACTGCAACTCACAGAAGGTCCTATCTGCATCAACTCCCTTCTCTTCCCCCCACCTAGAGCCGGTGTCATAACTGAGTCGGAGAAGCCGGAGGCGAGATCGATTGCCGACGCGGTATGAGCCTGCACCTTGACGTGCCACCACACTCCATGTGGTGTGGTCGCGCAACCCAATAACGCGTGTTTGACACCGATCTACTCCCGGTATTGGTCCAGCATATCTACCTTTCGGCCCGTCGTATACACGACAGTTCGAGCGTCGTTGCCGACGATGTCCACTGTGTGCTCCACTGAAAAGTAAAGCAGATACGTTGACTTGCGTGTGAGCTAGTGTATAGTGAGTGCAGACTTTCGCAGCATCCATCGCACTCTTTCTGCTCCACTCCTCACCTGGACCCGCCTTAAAGACAGAGTCAAGAAGACCGGAGGCGGGGAATGAGGCAGGTGGATGACACGGTCGAGCCCGCACCTTGGCGTTCCACTCCAAACCCCCTGCTCCACACAGCAAACGGTCAGGCTTTTGATCAACAACAGCAGCAACAACACCCCAGCAGGGGTCAGAAGGACCAGGATAACTGGGCAGCCATGCCCACCACCTGTCTATCCAGCATGAGCGCAAGCGCATCTACCGTCAGGGAACCAGGGACAATACACATATACACACGATAGTTCGACCGTCGGTTTCGACGATGTCCACCGTGTGCTCCACAGCAAGGTGAGAGCAGGGATGGTGACTTTAGCTTATAGTGATAGTAGTCTTGCACAGCATCCAACGCACTCTCTCCTCCTCCCCCATCTGAACCCAGTGTCAAGACAGAGTCAAGAAGACCGGAGACGGGGGGAGGGCGCAGGTGAATGGCACGGTCGAGCCCCCACGTTGGCGTTACACTCCACGCCCCCTGGTCTACACAGCAGACAACCACGATTTTGATTCACACCAACAGTGGGGGGAGGGAGGGTGACAGGGCCCCAGTGTGCGCGAAGTAGGCCGAAAACCGGGTTTGCCACTGCACCCCGAAAATGTAGGCATTAGTTTCGGTGCTCAAAGCCGATAACGCCTGCCAGAGTCCGATATGCCGCCCGTGTTGGTCCAACGCATCTACCAAGCGACCCGTTTGGGAGCACACACACACATACATACACAAGCCTCCCCGTCAGACCTAGTTCTCCGGAGAACTACTTTCTCGGAATGCACCCCAGCCCTAGTACTCTCTGCCCTTTCGGAAATGAGGGGGGGGGGTAGGAAGCAGTGAAAGCGAGAAGTGTGATGGAGTTAACGGGGAGAAGGGCGAGACACGTCAGCCTCACTGCCTCCCAACCTCCCAGCCTCATCGGAGATTCTAACGCCCGTCAGAGCAAGCGCCTAATCAGTCATCACTATCTCGGTGCTTCCACAAATGCGGATGATCCTACGAACTTTTCGTGTTAATCGCGTCGTTTCGGGCAGCGTGAGTTTGTCCAGGAGCTGATGTGATGATTCAGAGTAGCATCAATTCGCACAAGGTTGTATCTCTTAAGAGAATCGAGTACTATACGATCAAAAAAAACATACAAGTAAAGCAACAAAAAATACATTTCTGCTAGGCAAAGCATGCGGGCAAGCCCTCCGTCAACGTAATCTGCCATCTCATCGAAAATTGTAGAGCTAATTAAGTGCGTAGAGTCCTAGTTAACCTAGACGGGTCATTTCGTTTGCAGTTTTGTTAATGACTGACTAATTTAGGAATCACCTCAGGTATCGATTAGATCTAGCCACGGCATTTAAGTGCAAAGGATATCAACATATCCTTGGGAAGGCTTGCAAGTACAGAGCTATGATTTCAAGCACAGAAGGTCTCTACAGAGGGTCCTCGAAGCCTCCAGAATTGCAAGGGTTACCATACCCCCCCCCCACCACCATCACAATCACAACTGCACTCTCTGAGTTGACTTGGCCTAAAAGGCAGCAATTCGAAATTTGATATTTTGGTGTCAGATTCAGTAATTTAAGCTGCGGCGGACGGTTTGGAGGAAAAGCCAACACACCTGCCACGGGACCGATTTTAACTTGCCCTAGAATTCTTCCTGTCTCGCACAAGCTCAGAAGGTGAGAACGCGTTCATGGGCGGAGGGTATTGGTTTTCTGACGTTCCGACTAGCCCTATCAGCTCGCGGTATGCGTAGATTGGTTTAACCTCTGTAGGCTTCCTCTGTTTCACAATGTGCGTTCTGCTGAGTATTCGTCAGTCACCGTGCTTGGATAGTCGCAATGGCTTGTAGATCTGCCGAGTAATCAATTCACTGGCTCCCCAGTCTATTAAAAGTGCAACGACCTTCCCCTTCCATGCTCGATGCTGAGAGTTCACCTAGGCGGAGTAATTAGACACTGGGGGAGCGCACTGGTGAACACTGGTCCAACGCCAGGGTCGGTGGGTCAGATGGTAGAGCCATCATCACACCAGCATCCAACACACGTGATGTAATTACAGCAATTAACGACGCGAATGCCGGCCATCAAACAGTCATCACACCAAGTGCGACGATCCCGGATGAAGAGGAGAGACGTGAATGTTCATAGGTATGCGATAGCATGCGACTGCATCTTATAAATACTGCAGTTTCTTGTGCATGAACCACCCGTATCTGCTTTTGTCTCTGATGATGGGTTCGAGCAGGAATCCGAAACGTCAGGCGAATAAGGCTCTTGTCCCAACGATTGTGTCACCTTCACAACTGCTTCCTGGGAGTTGTCTCTTCGCTTCTGTCAGTCTATATACTCTATTTTCCTCAACGTCTACTCATTTCTTGATGTTGCATCTGGGAGACACATTTTCAGTTATGGTGGCTTAATATAATTTTGCAGTCGATATCCCCTTCTCTCGGAGTAACAGAGATGCCAGGTAAGACCTGAATGAACAGAAATGTGTAGACCTAAAACAGGGGAAGTTTAAGGCAGCCAACTATGCTTGGATTGACATACAGTAGGTGGGCTAACTCATGAAATTTCAACCGAAATTTCGAAATGCGTTCTCGTTTCGAAAAGATGAATTAAGTAGGGTTGTAAAAGTAATCATCATGATCCAGTTATCTCGGGGTGGCGGCTTTCGAATGAACTTATTTCCGACTGTATGCAAGAATTATACGCTGCAAAAATGACTACTTAAGTAGCATGAAACTTTCTAATTTATTTTCGATGCCCTTGAAAACTCAATTATATTTCATGGAAAACAGGCATAAAAATATTCATTCTTTTACTTATTCGGTAGACAATCACGTCTTCTTCCGATTTTGTACTCGAAAGAAGAGTATAATTCGGTTTTAAAAAATTTTTCCAATTCCCGAATAATTTTGAAACCGACCTGCTGCTACAATTTCATTCAGAGTTTCAAAACTAAAAGCCGTATATTTTCCGTGTACGGAAAACCATGCATTTCTCTACGGCATTAAGAAGAGACCATATGGGTTTCATAAAATTAAGCAGTGGATTTGAGCCATATTGTTAACATTACAAGCCACTTTGGTAAATACAGAGACAGGATGTTTTATGTACGGCCATTTCACAGTTTTAAAACATCTCACAATAAGAAACTATTTCAAAACCGAATTATACCCCTTCATCGAATATGAGATTGGAAGGCGTAATTTTCTACCAAATGAGAAAAGAATTAAATATTTTTATGCATGTTTTCCATGAAGTTTAATTGAATTTTTGAGGGCGTCGAGAATCAATAAGAAGAACGCACGCTGCATAAGTAGTCCTTTTTTACAGAGTATGGTTTTCGCTTACAGCAGGAAGGGAGTTCTTTCGAATGCCGGCACCCTGAGGTAACTGAATTATTATACAATTACGCTGCACGATGATCAGTTTTACAATCCTACCTAATTAGTCTTTCGAAACTATAACACATTTCGGAATTTCGGTTGACATTTTATGAGTTAGCCCACCTAATATATGTTATATGTTATTATACATAACATATATGACATATATATATATCGCTTGTCTTCATCAGCCTGCCACAGGTGGCTCTGCTTATTTTAAAGATAAGAGCTTCAAAGAGCTGTCAATAATCACAGCAGTTAATCGTGGATATTCAAGCTACTAGCCTCAATCCTTCATTAGGCTGGTTGAAGGGAGGAGATTGAATGAGTGCTTTGATGCACGCGGTACTTTACAATGGGAAAGGCTTGCATAGTATCTACTGCACTCTCCCTTCCCTCACTCACCTCGCTTCGTCGAAAAGATAATGTCAAAACGACCGGGTGTGAGCGCGGGAGTGATGGCTGACAGAACTGAGCAGTCAGTCTGCACTTTCCGAGTCAGAGCTGAGCGTGCTAGGGTTAGAGGGATGAAAGCTTCAGAAAGAGCTTACCAGCGGTGGGGAAGAGGATTCCAGATTCCCTTGTTTATGAGTCGCTGTACAACCTGGCTTGTTATCAAAAATTTATTTTTCATGGAGATTCCAGCCACTTTGTGTCACGCCGTAAGTAAGACAATGTAGGCCTTTAACTATCGATATGAGTTTTTTTCTTCTTTTGTTCAAGGGTCCTACTAGGTGGAAATGTAAGTCCCCGTAGCCAAACTTGACCAACAGCACTACCACACAGGGTACAAGCAGAGTATATCCTTAGATCGGAAACGCGTAGAATCCCTCTGAAACCACGATATTGGAAAGCGTATATTACAAGAGAGTTCTATCTACCGTTGAAAGTACCATCTGAAGTGTTTGAGCGTCATTGAAATTTCCAGAGATGAATAAATTACAACATATTTTGGAACATTTCGAATCAACTGCAGTACGCACCTATGTGGTAGTCTGACATGAAAAAACCGGTCTCCAAAAGTCGGATTTGACGTGCACATGCAGGGTTATCATGTAATAAAATCAGCCTTACATACGTATATGTACACATAGCGCAACCAAGTGGAGAGTGGGCCCGTGGTTCAGTAGTAGTACACTGAACTGGATGTTCGATAACCAAGGGGTCCGGATTAGAATCCCAGGTTCTAGAAACCTAGCGATGGTCATGTTAGTCTCCGCTGTCTTCATCGGTAATGTCAATTTGCCTATATGTATATATAGTATGGGCCTCAAGGCACGATGAAACACGCACGCTGCGTAATCTGATCGGTGAGCGCCCATATGTCATTATATATAAATGAAGCGAATAATTCCAGAAACTACTAAGTACGGGTCACGGAGTTAAGTCTCTGGGACATGACCTTTTAGTGTTAGACCCAAGCTTTCAATAAATATTCGAGTCGAAGACAACCAACTACTGTGGAATAACCACGTGATACCCATTCTGCAAACAAGTAGTGTTGCAAGTAGTATGAAACCCAATGTGAAAGGTATTACGCAGTACTTCCGATATTCTGCCGATGCGTGACACAACTGCCAGGGCTTCGGCTCCTCAGTTGGTCCCCCGGCGTCCTCTAGAAAATTATTTCCTTGATTATTCTCTGGGGTTCATATTGCCAGGAACCGCGTAGAAGACGCTGGGAGACCCATTGAGGGCCTGGACCCCTCGCAGCTGTGTCATGCAGAGGCAGAATATCGGCGAAACACGTGTCTGGGCTTTTGGCTAGTACCTATGTCGGATGTACGGTATAGTACCTTTACCATATGTGTATATATATGGCATTTTTTAACTTCCTTTCATAGTAAGGTGTGGAATTGGGACGAACCCCTCGGAACAAACCTTTCCAGATCTCGTTTATAAACCGGGGCGAACATTTATGCTGAAATTCACTCGCCTCAGCGACATAACCGCGTACTATTATTCCAATTGACAATGAGTTGTGTATAAATATCGACTGATTTATCACACAATGATGTGCAACATCTCTAGCTTATCAATTTCGAGAAAATAATTACAATAGGCGACTTAGTTTAATTCAGCGCGAGTCAGAAGACGAGTTCAGTCAGACACCCAGACCAGCTACCTGACGAACCCTCTCCAACATCAAGAATTCACCTGGACCCGTTGAAAGTAACCCGAGAAAGTATCAGATGCAGGTGGAACACAAGCCAAGGGCAACAGTACACCAAAAGCAGCTTATGCAATTAAAGGATAGGGGAAGTTAATTTGATAAGAAGGGAGTCGAGGAGGAGATGCGGTCGGCTGAACAGAAATTTTTATCGTATAGCATTTCGGAGTCGTGTTTGAACTCATCACAAAAGACACCTTCAGATATGACATAAGATAAGAAAGAAGTCGTCTTTACAATGCCATGCGGTGCCTGCGATGTAACTTATTGTGGTCAGGCTGGATAATCTACCCCCCCGCACGCATTCATGAACATTAGTTAGCTGTAGGCAGGCGAGGTCATCTGCCCCAAATAGGCGTGCATACTCTAGCCATTGGGCATGCCCTCAACATCCTTTAAAGTCTAGACAGAGGGAGTGAGAGAAGAAGTAGAAAGAAAGAGAATAACTTTTATCTTGGAACCATCGTTACAAAATTTCCAGATGACTGTTACGGGCATGAGTTTAGTTTCAGTTCCTGGACTTCTGTCTCTACGTGTCAGCCATCGTGTCGTAAATAGCTTAAGAATCGCTGATATGCCGATGCAAGGGAGGATGTATACCAGGAGCCGAAGAGCGATGGGCGCAAAGATTTTGTAGGAAGTAAATCAGAGTGAACGGACGGACAACATAATCAATAACCCAGTCAGAAAACTATTCGGCTCCTGCGAAGTGTCCTTGTGCTAGGACACCGACTAAAAATTCATTAGAAACGTCGACAAATGAAGATAGTATGCGGTGGACACGAATTGGAATGAACGTATCCTTCGGAACAAAAGCAGGAAAAATGAGGGGAGAAGTTTGGTGTTCTTACCGTCGCGGTCTTGCCCCTGGCGTGTGATAAGGGTGGAATGGAAAGATAATTGGATCGATACTGCATCCATTTTCTTTCAACTCAGATGCAAGACATCTTCATGACCTACTTATTCCCCCCTTGCCCTCAATACCAACCTCCACGGCCATCTTCCGATAAAAATGCCCGCCACCAGCGTTTGAAGAGGACAGGCGAGCATAATTCAAACTGACATGTATTTGCAGCCTCCGAAATCCCAAAAATCTCGCGTTTGCGAAGACGTTAATATGTGTGGAAGCCGTTTTTGTCAAAGACCAGATTGTATTAGATCATCCTTCACATTGGATTTGACGGAATCTTTCAGGAATATGAGTGCGTTTGGTTGGGATAAAAACCAGCTTACTCCGCGTGCAAAAGTGTCTGATAAAACAGCCCCATTCCAGGCACCCGGAATTAGTGGAAGCCAGGGTGACTCCGCAAAACCCTACTGTACTACAACTAATACTCATCCAAACTACCAGTAGTCATGTGTAAAAAGACGGCCAAACACAGGAGGACTTCTCCCCCAAGGTCGAGAGTCCTGCTACGATGACTATCCGCGGTCAGATGTGGTTATGTAACCCCACCTAAAGTAAACAAACCCCAGCCACCTCTCATACGAGACAGGTGGTAATAAAGATATTTACAGGTGGGGCGGGGTACCGCACAGGCGACGAGGTCAAGTAGTTGCATGCAAAAGAAAGGCTATTGGGAATGCGCGGTCGTACTTTGAGTGGTTGAAAAATAGTTGCCCTAACCCCTAACAGTATTGTGCCCATCAGGTGGGGCTACATAACCACATCTTACCGACTCTCCGCTAGGCAGAGACGATTACAGATCGCAAAATGTGGAATTATGAAACTCGGTTCACACGCCCAGCCCGTGCAAACGCTGACAGCAAAGGTCTCTCCAGAAACTGCATCCAGGCCTGCAGCTGTAAACGGGAAGCGGTGGTGGGGTCGATGTTTCGCAAGTCCCGACACAGCCCACTTCACCTTCGCCTTCGTCGTAGCGCCAGACAAAGGAACTAGCCTGAGCGGCTTTCTGACAGATGGACAGAGTGAAGTTGTAACTCCCGCCAAACAGGCATGCACAGTTTATGCCACCGTGCATGGCAGGTGAGCGTAAACCTTACCCTGCTTTTTTTAATCCTTCGATCACACCCAAAGCGGATGAGACCGGGACTCGCACGCACGCACGCGCAAGCACACATATATTAAAAAAAACTTTAAATTTTGTGCGGACCCTGGCGCATTCTTTGATGTTGCCTCTGTGTGTGTGCCGATTGCGCATATGGCAAAATCCAGCCCTGCTCACCAGCAAGGCATGATTTCATACAGGTTGGAACTGTTGTTTTTTTTTCGAAGTCTTAATGGCCTGATGACAGTGCATGGGGAGAAACCACCGAGGGGATCTAATCCAGGCATGGTGCTATTGTGCTTTCCGATTTCATTTTGTTATATAGGTCATGGTAACCAGGAGACAGATATCACGCATGGTAGGGGTGGGGGGGTCAGATAAACGATTATTTGCCTCGCTGTCTCTTAAAGATTTTGTTTAAAGAAGACAGGAGTGAAGGCGGGTTGGGGCCTCAACGTGGTCACGCCTGTGGATGGTATTATTCATGCTGCTCCCACTATCGATTTAGTTTATTACTGCCCATGCTACTATAATCACATATAGGGCTGCTTTCGAAATGAACGTTAGTATGACCACAGATGCGTGCATTGGTGTTTGCCAGAACAGCACTCTAGCAGTCACTATTATCAAGTCTACTGCTGCGTCTATTACCGCACATCCGAAGGCGATTACGGCTCATTTTGCTGTAACAACAGCCCACCACCACCAGCATTAATAATCCTAAAGACTCTATTTCGACAAGAACACATATCATTAGAACAAATCGTCCAAAAGTCCCTAAGTTCCAAGCAACTTTCGCGATTCTATCATTTGAAGCTCAACTGCAGTATTTCCTATATTTGGCTTCAATATACATAAAAAAGACGGAGGTCATCAGGGTGTGCTTTCTACGAAAAATGTAATCTTGGAGAGTGTTTATGTATAACTTCTGACCTGTGCAAGCGTGTCACTCGGTATCCGTAAATTAATATTTAACCATTTACAGAATGAAGATATAGGTGTTTTCGTATGTTATTACCGACAAGGACAAGGGCTTTATTAGCCGTCGCCAGCCAATCACGCCCGACACCGAAGTTTTTAACACCCGAGGCTCGAACTCGTGACCTGTTAGTTAAAAGTCCACGCCTCTAACCACTGGGCCACGAGCCCGTTGCCCTGTCAGTTTCGATCGGGAATATACAATGGTAGGCGGCTCTCACCGATCGTTCTTACGGAACACACTCGTTCCGTTGGGCCTTACGGGCTCTCTCTCGAGCCCAACCAGCAGCCGCACAGCGGCGCATGATATAGGCAAAAGAAGTTCGTAGAGACCCTGCAGTTGTCATTGCTAGGCCATCAGAAGGAGCTTCTACAGTAGCTATGCAACCGAAATCATCGGGATCGCGATGAGAAAAAAAGGACATAGAGTCGATGCTCCAATCTGTGAATCATGTCCACTATCCCCGAGGATTCACTCCTGACATTAACAAAGCCTGATCGATTCCTTTCCATAGGCGTTCTCTGAAAAGGAGTCTCGGTAGCCCAATCGGATTGGAAGGCCGTCCATAGATAACCTAGTCGAGGGAAAACGCGCATTTGCAATAGTAAACCAGTGGATCAAAAGCACACCCTGACTTGCTACTACGGTTGAGCAACCTAGCAAACACATCGGAGTTACTTCGGACAAAGAGGTTCTCATTATTTGATTGTCACTCCAGAATGTGTCCGTGAGCCTGCCACAAAGAGACGTCTAAGTCGAACCACTGCCAGGACCATCCTATCTGCTAAAATACACACGGTGGAAGTGCACTCACCGACCCAGTTGCATGACTTGCATTTCCCACTGCGACTTGGTGTTCAGTTTAAGGTCCTCGTAGGCAGCAGTCGCATGGCGACCACTAATATAACCAGAATGGCTTACCGAAAACGACAAGGGAAGCCGAAATGGCCACGTCTGCCTTATTATTCTTCGTTATCTAGCCTCACGCAGCCTCCGGCTCGCACGATCTGGGACTAAAACCCTCGTTCTTTGGTCCACGGGGCTTTTCGAAGTCCAGCACTTAACCACCGGCCCCATTGTTCTGTCTGTTGAGCTCGGGAATATTAACCGTGGTGTAAGTCCATTGCGGGGACGTGTTCGTCTCGTTGTGCCCTGGGGACTGCGAAAACCGATTCTGTGCACACAGTTGCCACGCCTAATGGTCGATTAGTTGGTTGTCCGCAAGCAGATGGTATGGGGTTAGTTGCTTCAGTGTTTTTGTGATGTTGGGTTGCGAGCACGCCTCATTCCACCCCCCTGCTCCGCCCTTGGTTATCTGTAATATCTGACCTCGAGGGGGCCTCCGAGATCACTGGCCCACCCGTACCTTTGTAGGATACCTAAGTTGTTACATCCTGCTCCTACATCTCCTTTCCTTTTGGGATATCCTTCGTATCATTCTTTGCGGTATCCATCACAAATAGAATAATGCAGTCGTACGATAAAAAAAGTGATAGGGAGATAGGTGTTTATTGCGAGAGCTAGATCCAATCTGACATGTGGAGAAGAAGAAGAAGAAGAAGAAGAAGAAGAAGAAGAAGAAGAAGAAGAAGAAGAAGAAGAAGAAGAAGAAGGGGGATCAGTTGGTTCAAGACGACGTTGTCCTCACGATTGTTCAGGGAGGGTGGGTTGGAGGGCTGCCACCGGGGAAGTGGATCCGGATTCTCCACATGCCTTGACCGGAATGAGGAAAGGAAGACAGGCTCGCGCCAAACACTTCTACAGCTCAATTCGACCGCTACGAACCATTGAAACAAAAGAACCCTACTCCTTCAAATCTGCCAGATGCGTATCTGTATACACCCCTGATTATGGACAGAAAAACATTACTGACAAAGACACAGAAGACTGGAATGGCCATTTCTGAATCATTAGCCGTCGTTAGCCAGTCGTACCAAACCCCAAACACCTGGGGCTCAATCCCACGACCTGTAAGTTAGAGATCCAACGCATCCAACCAACAGGTCGCGAGATCGAGCCCCAGGTGTTCCAAACTTCAGGGTTGAGTATGACTTGCTGACAACGGTTAGTGGGTTAGAAATGGCCATTTCAGTCGTCCTTGTCTTTGTCGGTAATGCCATTCTGCCTATATCATGTACCGCTGTGAGGCTGTTGGTTCGGCTCGAGAGAGAGAGCCCGTAAGGCACAACGGGACGAGTGAGTTCCGTAGAAACGATCGATGAGCGTCCCTCTACCAGACTCTTGATTAATTCTCGGACTCGACCCAACGTCATAGTTGGCTTGGTGAGGAAACATCCGAAATGTACGTATGTATCCGTCTGTTAGCCTACTGCGTTTACCGTGCATACCGTCGGCACTAAAAGTGCAGGAGACGTTTGCCAACCACGCATTCGTAATCCTTGACCTGCAAATGTCCCACAACCGAAATAACAGTCATCCTATAAGGCTCTTATCAAAAGTACTCTAGAAAGGCATCCGTCGAGCTATTTTGAACTTAGGACGGAATTCGGACGCTCCGCCTGGCCTCGGAACTGCGATCCCTAGTTCTCACAGGTGGTCACATGACGAAGAACCAGACTGGGAGACTGGGGTGGTCATCTGTGAATTATCTGTTGTCTAAGACGCATTATGTGCTAATTCCATGTAGGCAGATCTGAGATCTTAATCCAGATCCAGTTGCTTACTAGTGGAGTCACCGGCCATAAACTACCAGCGAGTCCTGGGTATGCCAAGCCGACGGCACCGGACAGTGGACACTTAAGTCTCGTTTGTCTTTGTTGCTGCTACCTCTCGAGCGCTTATACTTATTGAAAAAGTGCCCCTCCTCCCCTCTTTGTCGGCGGTGGCTTATACGGAGAGCGGGGGGGAGAGGGCGGGACATGTGATTCATGCTGAAACCTGCAAATGCTGGTACAAGCATGTCCCTGCATTGGCCGGATCGCCTACAAGGGACCCGCCCACGTCGGCGCGGGATGAGAGGGGTCGCTTAGGAATGTAGGCTAAACCCTGGCCCCCCCGTGATCGGTAATATTGGCGAGCATACTGTCTCTCTCTGGCGGTCGCCATTTCGGCGGTCGCCATTTCGGCGGAGTCGGAGGCCTGTAGACCGTTAATGTGCACAGCACGTCCCCTACGTCCCACGGCGTATGCGTGAGCACGTGCAGGAAGCCCTAATGTGCGCACGCAGGTGCGCATGGATGCGCGGTCCCCTTGGCAAGCCTCCCCCCGCCTTTACAGTCGTGGCGTGGATCGATAGGCATGTCGCCAGCTGCTGGAACCCTGCTGAACAGTTTAGGCCCGCTTGTGGAAACTGGAGCACACGCCAAATGCTGTGGACTATGAAGCCAAAAGGGACTGGTAAAGTGATTGTTTCAACGTCTCAAGTTTCTGACCTCCGATTCGGACACTAAAGTCAGCTCGTCAACACAATTCTTGGAGAAACTTAAAGGAGTAAGTCTCCTGCCAAGCGATATCATGGTTTCCTTTGATTTCACGTCCCTTTTTTCTTCTATCCCACAGGACCTGGCAGTCGAGGCCATCGATCTACGCCTACGAGAGAAATACGACGAAACGGAGAATCGCCTCGGAAACGCCTAAATCATCCAACTCCTGAAGTTCTGTATCAAGATGTACTTTACGTTCGACGGAGCAATCTACCAGCAAGTGAAGGGAACATCAATGGGCTCGCCGATTTCGGGATCCATCACCGAGGCGGTCCTACGACAGTTAGAGTCGCTGGTCTTTTAAAACCACAGACCGAAATTTTGGGTTCGGTATGTGGATGATACCTTCATCGTCATCGAAAGGGATAAGGTGCTGACATTCAAATAACGTCTCAACGCTGTCCTCCCGGACATTCGATTTACGATGGAGGAGGAAGAAAACAACCAGCTGGCCCTCCTGGATGTCCTCGTCTGCCGCAATGATTGTGGTGGCCTAAAAGCCAAAGTGTTCAGGAAAGCTACAAACACGACGCAAGTACTGAATTTCAACAGTAACCACCCGATCGGTTACAAACGCAGCTGCGTAAGAACGCAATACCGACGCGTTAAGACGCGCTGCAGTGAAGACAAGGTTACCGAATTGCAATATCTTCGACGGGTACTGAGAGCCAACGGCTACCCGAGCAACTGTGTCCACCAGTGCGTACACAGACGAAACCAGAAACCAGATCAAACCGGCCCTAGATTTTAGCGAGCACTTCCGTCGTTTCGGAAACCGTCAGCCGCCTTCTCGCTCTTCTTGGAGTTGGGGTTGTACACAGGCCGGAAGCAATAATCAGGCAGCAAGTCATGAGGCCAAAAGACCCGCTGCCACGGCAGGAAACGTCTGGAGTCGTTTACCGGATCTGGTGCAGTTGCGGACAAGGCAGTTACGTCGGAGAAACTGGCAGATTACTCTGGACGCGAATTTTTGAGCACGCAGCAGCAGTGAGGCGGGAAGACGCTAGCTCTCAGATGTCGGCTCATTCGACGGGACCCGGTCATATTTTCAAGCTTCACGAGGCCGAAATCCTCGCAAGGGGTTACAACCACGTGAGTCGCGAGCTGCTCGAATCATGGTTCTCAGGTCCGCAATCCATCAACAAGCGCAATGACCTCCCGGTACCATATTCAGTGTTGAGACATTCCCTGAGCATAGGAATCAGTCACGTGGGGAGGGCGCGGGCGCTCAACTATCCTGGAGACAGCGGGCCAAATGGCCGAGTAATCTTCACGTCAGTATCCAACACGGATGACGAAATTGCGACAATTAACGACTCGGACGCAGACTGACGAGCCGGCATCGCCTTAATTAAGATCCCCAGCGGTGATCACGACAGCTGTTAATTATAGTACGTATGTGGCCCCACGGCAGTTACGTACTATAAATACTGCAGTCTTTGTGCTTCCAATACCTTTATATGCAACCGTCTCTGATGATGGGTTCGAGTGAAAAGGGACGAAATTAAACACAGACGAAGAAATCAAGCTCACAATTCTTCATGTGGGCGCTCTAGTGAGGACTGTTCCCTTCCAGACAGTTGAGCTGGTCAGTCACTCGGGGCAGGTCGTTTTGGAGCCTGACTCCCAAAACGGGCACCGTTTAGGGCTTGCCGAGAAGGTTGGGAGATCATGCACTTCATCTGACGACGTGCTTGCTTATGGAAGAAAAACAGCACAACCCAAAACAGCGTTCAGAGGCTAATCCAAGCAGGCAAAATCCAAGATCATCATCCAAAGAATACCTTCCCACAGGTGTCTCGTACACTGAAGCGAACCAGTTAGGGGAAATCTACCCACGATTTCTACGAGCGGGGGAAATTCAGGGAGCCTCTCTTCGGCAATCTGCGCCGAGCAATTCAGGGTGGAAGACATGACGATTTGAGGGTCATGACTTTGGTTAGTACTATGTACACGCAAATAATTTGTTGTCTTTTTTTTATAAAGACAGCATTTAGGGCATTCCTTGGCGTAAGCGTTCTGTACGAATCATTTACACTGTTGTGCAAAGGTTATCCTGAATGTTTTTCGGTATTTTCGTCAGATCAGCAAGCGCCTGCTGGTTTGCCCATGGCAGAAATAACTGTCTCGCACCCTAAAATCGATCCCAAGACCGCCCCGTATCTCGTTAACGTAACAATATCCAATACTACTACAACGTCAGCGTTGAATGCTGTTCATAAGGCCTGCGAGAACGATGTCAGCCAAGTCAACCCCCAATCATGTCATTCCATGTTAACACACTCAATACGTCGCATGTGTCTCACACCTTAGCAGTCTTCGTAGTATTCTTTAAAAAATAAGCGAAACTTTAATTTTGCCCCTTATACCATCTTTTCTCCTTCATTAACAAGGTTAAGGCGACAGACGGTGGTGCCTTTAATAAGTAATTTTGCTTCGGTAAGACTGAACTATAATCGCCCTTCCCCCTCCTAAAATCCATGCTTTCATTGCTGCTACTCACTTTCGTTGGTTAGACGTCTGTAGTTGACTGTGTACATCGGTGACGACTGAGGTAAAGGCAGGACATGTGTCTCCCTTCTGGGGACAAAAGGTCTGTAAGTGTCCGCTATGCCAGGATCAGCAAACCGTGGCCCTCGCAGCCTGGTATGCATTGGCAGTTCTCCGGCTCTTGATTCCCTGCCGTTAGATGTGCTTGCGTTCCCACTGGGTATATAGGTTGTGGGGATGGCTGCCCAGTCATCATCCTCGCCCTCTGACCCATCGAGGTGTTACTGTTGTTGATTAAAGTGTTGGTCAACTGTTTTTTGCGGACGAGGGGGTGTGGAGTGGAGCGCCAAGGTGGGAGCTCGGCCGCGTCATCCACCTGCGCCCTCCCCCCCCCCTCCGTCACCGGTCTTCTTGACTCTGTCTTGGCACCGGGCTCAGGTGGGGAGAGTCGAGTGCGTTAGATGCAGCGAAAGTCTATTATCACTATAAACTAATCCATGCCTGCTGCACCTTGCTGTGCAGCACACGGTGGACATCGTCGGAATCGATGGGCAAACTGCCGTGTCTCCAGACACGGCCTTTTCCAGCCTCCCTAGCCTCTTTCCCACCCTCCTCCTCCTCCTCCTCCTCCTCCCCTCCGGCAAAAAAGATCTTATGGAACAAACGACAGCGACCCCGTAGGCGACCAAAGATATTTCAGACATCCTCCTCCCCCCTCTCCCCATACAAGCGTGACAACCCCATGAAGAATTCGGCAGCCGCTTGGGATGAGTAATCAACTCTGTTCAGAGATAATACTGCTTGCCCCATCGCGGCTAAACGAGCCAGAATATGCGTCCTAAACAGATGTTGGATAATCACTTCGTAGCTCGCGGACACAAAGTGCGCGGTCGAAATGCTATTCGGCCTCACACCCATCCTCGCCTCCGTCCGATATTTGCCGAAGTGACCCTGCCCACTCCGGTAGCCTGAAATGTTCATTCTCTTTGGCACAATCCACTGGACAATCGGTCGGAAAAGAGGGCAGGTCTGGAGACCCCGGGAAATGATGTGTTAAAAGATGGACATTGAAGTTCCCAGTAGGGCCCGCTCCTGCCAACAAGGATAACTAGAGAATGTGGATGCTGGTCATATCCTCTTCAGTAACGGACATCCAAAAGTAGAGCCATGGGATGCTGGAGTCGCCTTTATCATCAGGAGCAACATCTTGGAATGATTGCCGTGCCTGCCACAGGACATCAACGACCTGCTCATGACCCTTATCCTGTCCCTCCTCGGAAGCAAATTTGTAACCGTCGCCAGTACCTACGTCCCCCTCTCCTCCCCCCAATGGCCACTTCCCAGGACCCCAGCATACTTCTATCGACTGTTCAGAAGGCGGGCAGTTTGGTTGCCCTTGGTGATTTCAATATCTGCATTGGTGCTGATGACTGTACCTGAGAGGGGGTGCCAGGGTGCCAGGGATCTGCAATTGCAACTACAAATGACTCCTTCTTCTCCAGGCCTGCATGGAAGTCAGCCTTCTCCTGATCAACATCTTTCCCCCTACAATAAGAGAGGAAATGACGCGGATGACAGCTGCTGGGGCGAGATCTCATTTCTTAGCCGTACCTATTAGGGTTAGGGTTAGGGGGTTAGAGTTAGGGGTTGGGGATTAAGGTCAAGGGTTGGGTTAGGGGTCAGGCTGGGGCTGGTCTCCTGCAGGTACGGCTACGAACTGAGATCCGACCGCTGCTGGGCTACGTCCTTATCAGAAGGAATGACCAAAGCGATGTGACGGTAACCAGGACGATGTGCGTTTCAGACCGTTGGACGAACAACCGCCTTGTCGTCTCCAAGATGCGGATGTCACTGCAATCGCACAGCCGACCGCCAAGTACGTCGACATCAGATGAGTTAAATGCTGTATTCCTTGATACGACTGAGGGCCAATTGCATTTTAGTAGCTGCATGAACTTCAAAATGGAGGAAAAGTCAAACCTGAGGTGCATGCCAATATCCAGATCTAAAGAGCGGGTTACACACGACAACGACAGAACTGACACCAATAGAGCGGCACACCTCCGACGTCGAAGTTTAGCAACAGAAGGTGATGGGAATGCGAAATGCCTGGATGTTTCGCAGTACTGAATAAGCCCTGGAGGCCGGAGTTCTGGGATGAACTTCTTGTCCACCCAGTTTGTCTGTGGCTCCAAAGGTATCAGAACAACTCAAGCACACAGCTCCGACGGAACAACCCATCACTTCTGTAGTTTTGATCCTATGATCAAGGAGACGAGGCCCGTTTTATCCGAAGCGGTACGAATCAGGAGGTTGACTTCTTTCCACTGTGTTTGGGATCAGCATATGGCCATACCCAAATGGGATAGCTACTGATATGTCCTTATTATATGGGCAAATTTGAGTTATGCCCTTGACGACGTCATCAAACACCGAGATACATCGGCAGACGGAGTTTACTCCAGATACTAATCTCTTGCATAGAAATAATATCTGGTGCGCATTGGCGGTGGCGTCCAGTCTAGAACGAGTTGGATATAGGTGTGTTCCAAGTTCATAGGTGTAGACTGGTTACTAGCAGAGATGGATACATTCAGATCGTCGATGCGCGGGGGAGGATAAGGATCCAATTTGGTTGTCGAACTGACGATTAGATATTAGTCATCGCAGATGTGACCAGGAGCTCCCGCGTTTATGAAGAGGGACTGTTGGGACTGTTCATGTCGAATCTTACATCGGTTACAGGATGCCCACTTTGTTAGGCGATCATTTTCCTCTTTGACCTTCTCTGCGATGGAAACCTGGCTTAAATTCAGATTTTACCGGCAGATCGTGGTAGGGAGCTGTGAGATTGCCATGTAGCAGTTCTTTGTGATTTACCAACAAGGAATCTAGAGTCTGGTTTGCAACCAGCCAATTTACATGGGATAGCACAGAAGGCACACGTTTGATTCATTTCCATCTGTGCGCGCCACTTCTAACCAGGTGGACCAGAGAGTAACAGAGTCCTCCCCTGTGTCTCAGTCCAACCGTTAAGAACAACCGAACATTGACACCCAGCCCAGTTTAACAGCCAGGAGTCTCGCGAGTCAGAAGGGGACGGAGAATTTTCCGGCCGAGCCAATGCCATTTTCAGACTTTACGGTTTGAGGATCCACTAGAAGTATGAGGCCGTGAGGGCGTTGACACAGCGCGCCGGCTAGAAACCTTCGGAGGGTCGCCTCGCCTTTCACAGCTAGGGTAGGATGGGTGGGAGATGAAGGTTGCATCTCGTCCGTTTTTGGAGAAGCAGACTTGTCCGTCGTGAATGGTTTCCCTGTAAAACCAAGAAACTGACTTCCGAGTAACCAAATACTCGTTTTGATTTCCATAGCACCGGGGTTGGAGGCTGGGAGACGTCTCCTGACGCCAAAATGACAGAACTCCACCCAGCGAAGGGGGGGGGGGCGTAGGTAGTACCGGTCAATTTTCCAAGAAGATCAAGGAGCGGTTGAGTGAGTATAATAATCGGGGCATCACCGGAAGCCATCAGTGTCCTTGCGGGATGATTTCATAGGTCCGGTCGTTTTGTTTACTTTAACTTTGAAAAGAGCCGAAAATAATCGTGACAAAATCTAGAGTCCATCAGGAGCTTTTCCTCCTTTAGTTACCAGTCTGTATGCTTTCTAACGAACTCACACTGGCTCACTCGCAGAGGTGACATTTCAAGGCGCAAGTCTAAACATACGGTATGCAACTCATTCTCTGAAGTTGAATGCTTGTCACGCAGATCACTGACTGTCAGAATGCAGCGATGGGTTTGAAAAAGTGTCACAGTCAAGTCCTATCAGCTAAATCATGCGTATCAGGCGATTATGATGGGCGGAAAGGTAGACAACCGCCTAGTTATTCCTCAAAACTCGAAGGAAGCACAATGGAATGGCATGTCTGTTAAATATCGCAACATCAATAGTGCAAGGACCTGCAATGATTACACCGAAAGTCTACTAAACAGCCCTCAACAGTACTGAAATATAACCACCCCCCCCATCCTGGAATCCATGCTTACATGGTTGCTACCTGTTTCTGTTGGATAGAAGCCTTTATTTTGCTATCAACCAATGGAATTATGCTTTGGACAGCATGTTTGTCATTTTAATTTCCATGAAATCTAATAGTACAACCGATGTTTTACCGTCTGCCTTGAAGCTTACTTATTTGCTCGGCCGCAGCGAGCATCATAAAGCCGCAACATAATGAGGATTTACTCATATTAATATGGTCCGAAATCACCAGTCAGACGCACCCGAGGGTTCATGCAGGTCCAGTTGGCCAATGAGCATTTCTAAGTTAGATGGCACTGCTGCTGGGATCCCACTCCATTTTCTGGGGTCGGGACTGTGCAGTCACTTGAGAGCAGTGCTTACCTGATGAGAAGCTGAGCGATTTGGCCAGGTCCTAGAGCTCAACAACTACTACCCTCGCAGACGGCCATACAACGACGAGCAGTCGGCACTCACGAGGTATCACCGATAAGGTGCGGGATCGTTTCGGATCTACCTGGCTAGCTGGACAAAGAGCCTTACGGCGCAGAAAGGCAGGAAAATTAATGAGGAGAGACAGTGCGCATGAGGAGGATTAGAATATTGCGGAAAGTTCGAAGATAAAAACAATACAAAAAAGGGAGACATGTACTGAGCTCACCAGGGATCCCACCTTTTCGCATGACATATGACCTTCTGCCCACGTAGTGGTCCCGTCTTTGTGAAGGGGTCCGAAGATTATAGAGGTTTATTCTGTGTCCTTTGGTCCAAAAACGGGCTGCCATTCCAGAACAACCAGCTACAGTGACCGATCTATTGAAATAATGACCGCAATTATGAAACACGTTTTAGATCAGGAGGTGTTATTTAAGTAGAGTTGTAATTTTAACTGTCGTGCAGCGTAATCCCAGGATAGTTCAGGCGCGCCGGGACATTAGCTTTCGAATGCACTTCAAAATCCGTACTTGGTGAAACTTTTTCATTTAAGTAACATGGTTTCTCGGTTATTTTCGGTGTCTGGATGGTTTTAAATATATTTTACAAAAACCAAGACCAAAAATGTACTTTTCATGCACATTTTGTGGCAGACCACCTTATTTTTGAAGTGTTTACTTTCAAGAAGGATGTATTTAGGTCTTAAAAGGTTTTTTCATTCCCATCTAAGTTTGAGCTTGATCTGCCGTTGCATTTGCTCCTGAGGTTCCCTATCTACGGTCTGCACAATTTATGTGTAAGGAAAATCATGCATTCCCATATGTCATTATGAATATATCATATAAGGTTCACGAGACCTTTCAGTGGATGGGAACTATGCTGTTTACTTCATGCGCAGCCTTAGTAAACGGGCAGATACCATGCTACTGAAATAGTCATTGTAGGGTCTCAAAAAGTCTCATGATTGGAAACTTTTTAAAACCGCAACATTTACTTTCTTCGAGCATAACTTTTGAAAAAAATGCGTGATTTGCTGTCAGGTGCGTCCAAAAAATAACGCTTTTGTTTATGCTTCCATAAAATATATTTGAATTTCCAGGGGTACCGTAAATCAATAGAGGAATACGTACTGTTCATATAATCGTTTATTTCCAAGTGGGGATTTTGCAGGTTAGTGGAAAAAGGCGAATTCGAAATCTAACGCCCTGGTATGCCTGAAACATTGTAGGAGTATGCTGCATGGTAATCGAAATTATAACTCCACTTTTTAACCCCTCCTAATCGAAAACCTATTTCAGAATTTCGGGTAAAATTCCATGAGATCGGTCACTTAATTGTGCATTTTGGATAAATCATCCGCTCAAGTTTGTGATTTCTTTGGTTCACCGAAGGTTGTTCATTTAGAGACGGGACAGTCCGCGATATAAGTTCTGTTTGACCATCTGCTAAGGGATAGCTGGATTTTCGCAGCCGTCTCTTGAGAATTCAGAGACCTATGAAAAATGGGACCTTAGAATCCTCTGTGCGGCTTGGCTGAGAAATTGGAGCGGGGTTCAGCCACAGCCTAGTTAGCTTGCGTTCTGAATTTTTGGCGTAAGATTCTGAAGACTGTTTATTTAGCGTGGAACGTCGTTCGGCACTTGAGTGATTTCCCATAACGTCCTGTTCCTTCATTAATTTTACCACCTGACAGCATGACCTTGAGGTTCTTTTGAAAAGGTGCCGATGCCCGGGACATGACAGTTTGACCACAGAGACGGGGGTGCTTGAGAAAACCACAACCTATCTCCAACTCTGTTTTACTCTCAGTCTTTCTACCCCCTCTATACTTAGACATCTTCGTCACCGACTCCCTGGGCGCACACCAGGGGAGAGGGCAAACAATGTTCATGTGATATCTTACGTTCCACAAGAGGGCTGAGGGAGATTAGGGGGCTGCGTTATAGTGCCTTTCTCGTGGCTAATAATTACAGGCTAGACTTTGATGATGGCAAGCCAAAGTGGCGACGTTCGCTGTTTGAATTTGGCGCCGTCCATCTTCCTTTTCAGCCCTAGCTCCGGCTCGGTATGTCCTTCCTCTTCCTCTCTCTCTCTCTGCCTCCTTTGAGTAGACTGGTTGCGGAACAGATTTACTGGTGAGGCCGCAACCTTGGCTATCTATCCTCTCTGTCTCTCCCCCGCCCCCAAGCCCCCTAAGCCTGATGCCTGCTTAAGCATCCACGCGGACTCGTTTTGATGTGGGACTGTGGCAAGTACTGGCTTCGCCAGCGTACGCGAGCACAGGCGTGCGGAAGCCACCTTTGAGAGAGGCGGTGAGGGAGAATGTGCGCCTCAAAGTGTAGTACCTTTCCGGGACTGTGTCGTCGCCAGTGGACAGACTGCCCTCACCTGCCACGCACATACTCTGTGTGCCCCGAACGCATACCAGGCAAGACGCTGGACCGAGTTGAGCAAACTCTTGGAAAAAACGCACCCCCTGAGTCCTACGGGTTTGCGGGAAAAGCCTGGGTAGTCGCCACTTGGCTCTGACCTATTTTTGGACGTTCGTGAGGGGCGCAGTCAGATTTCATCGGCGAAACCAGGTCAGTGCATATAAAGCCAGAAATAAGGCCGAAAACATCCTATTACGTTGCCGCAAAAGGGTTATGCTAGTCTGTCGATGTCCGCGCAGGCATAACACCGCCAGAATTTCCCCCACTGGTTTTCAATATGATTGTCAGTCACTGTGTGTGTGGTCTCTGTTTCTACGCTACTTACAGGACGCAGGCGAAGCCGACTGAAACGAAAGATGATTTCGCTGCCCAGCACTGCGCTCCAAGCAATCCTAGATCCGTTCATTTGACTTCAGATTCTGGTTAGATTGGGCCAGCAAGGCCAGTGGATCATGGCCTTTGTTTTGAACGATTGAGTAGTAGAGTAAGTGGCAGTCTGGAGTGCTATCCAAAGTGCGGTGACCACGCTTTCTCCTTTGGAGTTCTCTTGCACCGCTTGAATGTGGCATTTGGGGCAAGGAGGCAGAGATGACTTCTGTGTCTGGTCCAGACTATTATAGATACTTCTGCTGGTTGAGATATCTTGCGACCATCTGCCAGACCATCCCACCCCCTCAGACAAAATCTACTTTGGGGAAGTTCAAGTCAGCGAACGCACGTCTTCGATTATTCTTCATCAGGTCAGTGCATTAATATATGTATTTATTTTGAAGCAAAGGAGAAAACTTTATTGCGTGAATTTTCGACATCGGTTCCCCCAGTCGTCGTCAGACTCCAGTAAATGTGCAAAAACAATTAACATTTCAAACGTGCTGGCAAATCAATATTCATGCTGTGCTTCAGTCAGTAAGCGGCCGCCACTTTTAGAAGATAGTTCAACGTATAAGCCTCTTTCCAAGGACCCTACGAAGGGACAGAATTCATCGATTGATAAAGTTCTGAAGCACCTCACGGGAATGAGAAAACTGCCAGGCGACATTGCAAAATCCCCGAGACAATCCGAAGCGACCATAGCCAGGATCTACGGATTGCCCAAAGTTCACAAACCTGAGGTACCCCTGCGACCGATAGCATAATTAATCGGTGGACCCAACTACAAAATTTCAAAGTGGCTATTTCACCAAATTCACCCACGTACGAGAGACTGCGAAACTTCCATTCAGAACTCTTAAGAGTTGCTAGGGAAATTGAGAGAAATCACAATTTCCGCGGATGAGATAATGGTCACCTTTGATGTCGTTTATTTATTCACATCCATATGACGGATGTTTCCGCAACTGCCTTACTTGAACTCATGTAAGTCTGCTTAGAAGCCAATTTTTCGTTCGATCACCAATATTATCAACAGGTAAAAGGAACTCCAATGGGATCACGGGCCTGGGGTTACTGGATGTGAGGTGGGGTTACACAACCTACCGTTGCCGCTGCTCCATATGATGAGTTACTGCTAAGCTCACCCCTCTCTTCCCGCGAACTGCGTCCCAGTGGCAAGCAACGTCAAGACGACTGGAAAATGTGCGCTGACGCAGTGACCCACAAATCCGAACAGTCTTCTACGCGCGCCACACACGAGCCTGACACCAACTCCTTAAACACCAGGTTTCGACGAGGGTGTCCCGGATATCGCGAAGGTTAAATGTGCCACACTGGAGTTTTTGCAGTCTGGCCCCATTTTTCAGTTGAGAGTCGAGCTGCGTCCCCGACAAGCAATCATCCACGCTACAACCGCTAGCGTGCCGTGATAGTTTAAAGGGGCATTTGTGGCTCGAACGTTGAGCGTCGGACTGTCACACGAGAAAGTACCTCTACCGCGCGCCGATGACTTGTCCAAGACTCTTGAAAAAAACTGCTAACAGCGTCCGGAGTGGTTCAGAGTCTTCGTCCGACGCGCATCACACGCAATATGCGACGCACGAAGACCCAGCGCAATCCGACAGACGTATTTAACGGGCAAGTGTAAATGTCATTATGGGCCAACTTCCCAGCGATTCAGTTCATTTCGCGGCCAATCACCCCTCCACTGGAGGTACATGGACTTGTCCGGTTCCGTTAGCTAGCACACGCTTCCGGACTTCTCTGCAGCGGCAATTTTCCGCACAGCTGACGCACCGGCAAAGTTGTCGCCATCAGGTGATTGTTTTCGTTTTGTCAGCTCCACTTCCAACCGGCCCTCGTTTCAGCTGGTGAAGGCAAAGCAATTAGTCGCCCCCCACCGCCCGACCTGATTGGATTTGAGACCTTGGGCGGGCTGAAGTCGGTTCACTCAAACGGAAACAAGACTGTCCTTTACCGTCCGGCAGAGCAATGTTTGTAGGGCTGTCCACTCACACGAGACGAAATTGGATAAAATCCGCGGAGGAGTAGGGTGACCTTCAGGTCCCACGCTCTGATCAGACGCAAGGCAACTTCTCCCCCCCCCCCATTCTGCCCACCTCATCGTCTCTCCCGCTTCCCCTTCTTTTTCTCTTTATTTTTTCTTCTCCCATTCCTTCAGCTCAATCGCTTTCTTCAGCATCCTCTTCTTGTTCTTCTCTCTTGTGAATTTGGTCTGCCATCTACCCGTCTGTCTGTCCCCGTCTATATTTTCCTGCTATGTCTCAGAACACGAATTGTGTGGTCGGTCGGAGCAGAATCACCCGGTTTTTTATTGGTGTTTTTGATGACAATGAAGACTGCGCACGTCCTTGCCGAACTTGTGACTATTTGTCCGTCAATTTCAAAACAAAAGATCAGGTGCTTTTGACCTGCTAACCCCTTCACAATATCGCTCCCTTTCAGCGTTCTTTACTTTCGCCCTCGTCCTCCCTATCGTACGATGTTTCATTGTGTTGTGACTTAGCATCTCCCGCAAGAAAGTGCCGCGTATGTGGCGTAGATTCCACTGATTACTGGCAAGTAGACATTCACCTACAGCATTGCTTTGGGTCCGCTCGGGTTGCCTTGATTTGATTAGTCCCTCGACTGTTTTTGACCCCAATGCCGTTGACAGAAGGAAAGAGCGAAATGAAACAAGGTGCTACTTCATATGTGGCACAGTTGCGACTAACGGTCATCGCGTTATACAGGCGGGTTTTCAAAGGGGTTTGAGTAGATGTGAAGTCATTGACTAATTTCGTGAAATGCTAGCCGAAGTACTGAAATGCGTTTTCCTATTAATACTGATTATTAAGCTTTTTAATACGCTTATTTTCTGCCGCCTGCAGCAAGCAACAGCGTTATTGGTGCTAATTTCTCCTATTGATTTCCGATGTCCTTATGAATTAAAATGCTTTTTAGAAAAACCATATTCAAAAATATACTTTCTTGTACTCACTTGGTAGAAAATTGTGCCTTTTGCAAACTTTATGCTCGAAGGAAAGGTATCTTGTGACTTGGCGGGGATTTGTAGTGATTAAATTTACTAAGACAGTGAAATGTCCATTCTAATAGCATACAATCTGCCTCCTTGTTAATATTTCTTGTAAAGTATACAGCATGGTCCCATTCATTACGAAACTTTATGAGCTGTATGTGATATCACCGTGATGGCGTAGAAGAGTATTTTATTTCCTTTACACGGAAAATATACAGTTTGCAGGTCCTGAGCATTAAACATAAGTGTAAAGGCAGATCGGGTTCGAATTATTCAGGAATTTAAAACTTGTTAAATCCAAATATATCTTTCTTTGAGTATAAACTTTGAAGAAGATGTGGTTTCCTACCAAATGAATGCAAGAAAGAGCATTTCCGTGCATTTACTCGCTAAAATATATTTCCATTTGTAGGAGCATCGAAAACCAGTCAGGAAAATTCATAATGATAGGAAGTCATTTTTAGAGTGTAGTTTTTGCAGACGGCCGGAATGAATCCCGCTCAAGGGCTGACATCCGGACGTGACTGAAATATCTTGGGGCTATGTTATGCGATAACCGATCTGACAACCATATTTAGGTAAGTTTTTTAAAATCAAAACCACATTCCGGAATCTCGGTAAAAATTTTACAAAACAGCGCATTTTCTGTTCGTATGTGTAATGGTATATGTGGGAGCAGAGTAACGTTTATATATGTGTATATATAATGGTAGAGGGACGCTCACCGATAGTTTCTACAGAACTCACTCCTCCCGTTGTGCCTTACGGGCATTCTCTCGAGTTCAACCAGCAGCCGCACAGTAGCGCATGATAGAGGCAGAATTTTAGTACTGATAAAGACAAGGGAGACTAACAGATCGCGAGTTCGAGCCCCAGGTATTTGGCACCTCGGGGTTGGGCATGACTGGCTGACGACGGCCGGTAAACCAGAAATAGCCATCCCAGTCTCCCTTGTCTTTGTCGGTAATAATTTCTGCCTGTATATATATGACGGGGGAAGGAGAATGGAGAATGTTAGGAGATCGATACAATACTGTTTCGGGCTTATTTTACCTTCTTCCAGCCCATTATAACCATGAACACCAGCTTGGGCTATAAACACATAGGTTATGGTTGCTTGAACGAAGACAGAATAAGCCCGAAACGGCACTGTATCAATTTACCCACATTCTCTGCCGACCCTCCTTGCTGCTATTATGACTTTGTCGATTTCGACCTAGTAGTTGGTTGCCTGTCAACAACTTTTTCTACCCATACAGAGTTTTTCTGCTTAGAGAAGCTAATAGATTGGTGTACGCCCATCCCCCGATAAGTATTTTCATATATATGCAGTATCTGGCCTATCTCATTTAATGTTAACCGAAATTCTGAAATTTGTTTTCGACTAGAAATGGTTGCGTAAGTAGCGTCCTAAGTTGGATGATCGTGCAATATCACCCCAAGATATTTTATCTACGTCAGAATTCCGACTGTTGAACGAGCTTCTCTGCAGCCGCCTGAAAATCTACACCGAGCAAAAGGTAACTACCTAAGTATTATGCGTTCTTCCCATCGATTTTCGACATCCTTATTAACTCAAATATATTTTATAGAAAACAGGTACAAAATACTAATTTCGCACAATGCGAAGAACAGCTCCTTCTTTTCTATCGTCAATAAATACCTTTTGGCGGGCCCTTTTTCATGTGCTTCCTGGTGAAATTATTGAGGAAACCATTTTCTCGCAGAGTTCTTTCTATAAAGACGAGTTCATCTTCCGTTTTATCCGGTGAGCATCTTCTCGGAATTCGGTTGTTTCGGCAGCGGACTAATATTCGTTTCTGATTTAGAGGGTAGTGTAGAGATTTGAACACTTCCCTGTCCATTTTTTCTCGCGGAATTTAATTTATTTGACTAAGTAAGACGTCCACAAACAGAAGGCACTCCCTCCCCTTTTTCAGAGATTTGCCTTATCCAGTAGCGCGCCTTAACTGAGCTTCCCGTCTGCTATTGCAAAAATCTTTTCAACAAGTTGAACATAGAAATCAACGTCCTTCATAAGTGAGTAAAGTGGGTTGTTCTTTGGCTTACCCATGAAGACATCCTCTAGTAGGAAGTTCGAAGGGGGAACCCATCATTTCTTCGCAGATTTTGGGGCAAAATTGACCACCAAATCTGATTTGATCCTTCACTACGAGGAGAAGGATTAACCCTTCAAGGCCAATTGGGAAATCCAGCTTAGCAGGCTTGTTCTCATGAGGGGAATAATACTAACCATACACTTTTCTCATAGATATTCGCTATTCTTATGGGATTTATGCATTTAAAAGTGTCTTGTAGGCTGTGGGATGTCACTGCATCGGATCAGCTTAAGTACCTTGATCAACCGGTCAACACCTGCGTGATAATGCGGAATGCACATTTCTACTGTCGGGCTCAATGGAGGGCTGCGTTTGTGAGTCCTTACTAGCTCATATGGGCCTGATGATTAATAATCGAAACCGTAGGTTTTCCGATCCTTGCTCCTTCGATATACAGAAGAAGACCATTCAAGGCACAAAGTAGGGTTTCCATGCACGGAGGTTTCTGCGATCCTCCTTCTCATCTGACTGACAGCATTTGAAATCTCGACGATTTAAGTATCAGCTCAAGAGGCATGAGATGAAGTCAACCAAAATGGGTGTGTTAGTGGAGCTTTAAAGAGGCAAATGCTTGTGTGTAAACACCCAGGACGAGCTGGTGAGTGAGCATCTGAGGTCTTCATACACATCCCTAGTTAGATGGGGTGACTAAAAATGTCAGTTCTTTTTTGGTCTGGAGGGAAGCCGTGAAGGCAGCGAACAGATTCAACCGAAATCACCTACTTCCGAGACATTTTGAAATACCTAATACTCTGCTAGAATTCCAACGCTCGCGAAGGGTTTTCTCAACTCGTCCAAGCATGGTTTATTTGTCCAAACTAGGTCAAACATCATCTTCCGCCAGAAAACTACTTTAACTGCATCTTTCTGTTTTGCAGTTTTATGGGTAATATTTGTTCTCTATACTGCCTGTTTGTTAGACCTTCGTTTTATGAGGAGCTAAAATGTTCTGATTCTAAAATTAGCTTCCCGTCCTTAGCCGATGGGTTTCAAGATGCCCTGTAGAACCCTGAATCTCAGACTTACTTGAATCAGCGCTAGTGTGAGCGCTCCCGCCTCCGTGTTCATATATTGCTTTTTTTCTGGCCGTCAATAACCGTAAAGTTTTGGTTCAATTGATCTTCCGGGTAATTTGTCATTTACAACCGTTTATGTCGAATTTAAAAAACCGGCACCAGGGACGCTGAACCGATGCAACTACCAGCCACGAGGGCCTGGATCGGTGTGATGAAGCCTGAGGCATTTCCCTGTCGGGGCACAAGTAGGCTTCCAGGCAATGTCCTTTAAGTGGATGCTGGTAGATATTTCTCATCCTGTATTTCTCAATTCTGCAAAAAAGCAAAGTTGAATACGCTGCACGCCAGTTACTCCGCCCAACAACAAGAGTAGAACTTCCTTTACAATAAATCGACAGAAACCACTGGAACGTGACGGCGCATTCGTCTATGCGCAACCGAGGAGCAGTGTGCTCGCAGTTTAATGACGGCAAGGAGGATTTAAACAACTTGAATCTGCAGTCGAATACCAGGTCTCCCCGGTCTTTAGGTAGAGCATGGCTGGCTGACGCTGGTAAATAAGCTAAAAACGAAATTTCCGCGTTTCCCACATGTTCTGCTTGAGAAACCTGTACAGATAGTTCGGCCGTCACATCCGACGATGTCCGCTGTGTGCACCACAGCAAGGTGAAACAGACACGCGTGGATTAGTTTAAAGTGGCGGTAGGCTTGCGCAGCATCTACCGCACTCTCTCCTCCCCACCTGGAGACGGTGTCAAGACAGATTCAGGAAGACTGGAGTTGGGGCGGGCGCAGGTGGCTGACATGACCGGACCCTCGCCTAGGAATACCTCCACTTCCCTGGTCCGGAACAAACGCTTGACCAGGATTTTAGCCAACAGAAAGGACGTGGATGACTGGGCAGCCATGCACACGACCTGTATACCCAGCGGGAACGCAAGTATATCCATCTCCAGGGGAACCAGCTACGGGAGAACTGCCAGCGCACACCAGGCTGCGACTATCATGGTTTGCTGATCATGGCATAGCAGACGCTCAAAAACCTTGGGGGAAACCTACAGTACGTGACCTGTCTCATAAAATCTGATAACGGAAACTGATGCGAGAATTTCTGGTCGTCTTTAACCTTGCACATTTTGTTCGTTCAATAAAATGTTCTTTTCTTGTGCAGAAATTGTGTTTACGTAATTATACCAAGTAAAATATCAGTAGATTTTAGCGAAAATGGACGTTGGAATACATTCGTGCAATTTCTTATGCTAATACAAGTCCTAGAATCCGGTTACGCATCTGATCGACGTTTTCATTGAAAGGATAGTCATTTGCCCGCGAGAGTTTTAATAAACAGATTTAGCCGGACTTGAAATTTTATTTTACGTCCGATGCTAACCGTGATAATCAAATTGCAAACGCAAAGGTTATTTTAAAAAAACGGAGGTTGTATCAATTCCTAAATTTAGAATTAGCAGATCAGTGCGATTTGGTGACCTAAAGTGCAGTAATAACGCAGATCGGGATTCCTTCGATGAAATGGGCTGAAATTCTTTTGTCGTTTGGAAAATTCTACCTGATGTCACATAGATGACCACCACCGAATGGTCATTTCCAGTTTTGGACATATGAAACACCACTTGTCGTGTAGTTTAGTTTCTGTGCATACCTTATTCGGAAGCATAACGTGCAAAACATTACTAGTTTCAGCAAAAATATCAGAATTTATATGGGCGCTCTGCCGTGCATTCATACTCGAAGAACGGAGTCTAAAAGCGAGCAAAATTAGTGTAACTGGCCCCAATGTATAGAGGAAGGCATGTTCTTACGTTTACGGTAGAAGAAACAGTATTGTTTAGGAACGGGCGAGAAACCGTCAAAAGTGTCAGATTGTTACCTGGCCTCACCGTGCAAAAATGCAAATTACGCAGAGATCCGTCGACGGAGTGCAGTAATAAAACACTTCTTAAGGAGGTTACTTATTAAAGACAGTTTTCTTATTGATCGAAGACATATTAGTTGCTGGCATTCGTTATGGACAGCCATTTTTCTCGAAAATGAAGTTTGATGTTTGAATGAATCTTAACATGTGACCCAAATAACCATCTTCGTGAAAAGGAGCGCCCGAATACTCACTGATTCGGTAAGCAGTTGACAAACCGTCATATATGAAATCACACTAATTATTAAACGATATTTAAATGTAAACTTCACTGAAACACTATTATTAGACGTTATTTTATTTCCACTTTCATATCTACAACGTTTTTGGCATGAGAACACATCCGCTATACCTAAAAACAAAGTTCTCTAAAATAGGGCCATTTCAAAGTAAATCGACCTTTCTAAACAACGCAACACTGCATTCAATATTTATTTTGTTTTTAATTCTTTTAAACTTGTACTTAATTAACATAGACATTTGACTCATGAAATGGTGTCGGGTTGCGAGTGATTGACAATGATTCGTAAATTTCGACACATTTCATAAGTTAGGTCACTAACTGTATACTACTGGCCGTTGTGTGGCTACTTGTGGAGCTCTATATCGAGTCCCACGGCACAACGGGACGAGTACGTCCCCTAACGCGATCGATAAGCGCCTTTTATCATTTCTAATTGCCTGATCTCAACCAACAGGACAACGAGTCCGTGGTTCAATGGTTGTAGTATTGGACTTCTGACCAACAGAATACGGGTTCGGGCCACAGAAGTTGCAAAACCCGGGCTTGGGTGTAATTGGCCGATGACGACTAAGAAATCAGTAGTGGTCATTCCAGTCTCCCCTGTCTTTGTCGGCAATACCATACTGAATGCTCGTCTTCGCTCGACTACCAGCGAGTGTTCTGGGGCAAGATGGAGCACTTATACTGCGTCCAGCAATCAGGCCAGCCCACTGACAGCCACGGTTACGCGCCTTTTAACTCCTCGGATCACAGCAGACAGATCATGACTCCGTGGTCATCGGAGTTGAGAAAAATTCACTTCGATTCAGGTTCCATGTGGACCGGCGTGATGTGTGGTGTGGCTATCTGACGAGGGCAAGTTGCTTACAAAAGAACATTCCAGTCCCTCAATTGTTGTCGATGAAACTCATTCCAACTCTACGCTGTCAAAACAATTTTTAATGAGGTGATTGAGGATTTCGGGATAGCAGACATATTAACATACTCTGTGTACTTCAGTCGCACGAAACGGATAAATACGCGAATGACATGCTACTATATGCCCTTGTAGGTTTCGGTAAGGCGACCGCCTCCATGAGTACTCCTAAAAATAGGTACTCTTGCCTGACGTATATAATTCCCGCGAAATGCGTTCGTACGTTCTTGTGGCCACCAGTATGCTAAAGAGATAAGGGTATAATATGCAACCCTCCTGCGAAGACTGTATCTGACCACAGCGCTAACACCAGCCGTGGCCGCGCCTGAAATGGATATCCCTAGTCCTTGACCCGTAGGCCTTTAAGAAAAACTCGGGCGTAACACTAACCCTAGCCCAAGCCTTCAAACACCAGTCGTACAACCCTAAACTCCAAACCCCGACCCCAGCTTCGACCCCAAATCCAAACCATGACGCATGTTCCGTACCCCTGGACCCAAGAATAACTGAACTCCTAACACCTACTCCCGACCCTTTCCTTAAGTCCGATACGGGCAACTTTAACGTCAATAATGCTGTTAAGATCAGAAACCGCGTATCGCATAGTTCCCTTCGCGATCTGTTGCCAGGCAACGCGTCATGAACCGCATCTACTAAGTAAGAAGGTAGACCCTTGAACAACGACCTAGGGGGGTTACATACCCTACCTTCACCATTAAAGAACTACAAATACTAGGAAATTTGCAGCTCTTGTCTGGAGGAGGAACAAAATCCTGCTTTTTAATCTCCTCACAAATTAATACACTAATTCAGAGTAAATTATTCGGGATAAGATACACGGGGAACGCCGAGGGAGGGATAGAGGGGAGGTAAACTGACGAGCCGAACCCCTTGCAGCGGAATGTCGGCGAAACGCATGTCTGGCTTCTTAGCAAGTATCCGTTCTGTCAGTATGGTAAATGTTATTACCAACAAAGAGAAGGGACATTCTGCCTCTATCATGCGCCGCTGTGCGGCTGCTGGTTGGGCTCAAGGGAAAGCCCGTAAGGCACAACGGAACGAGTGAGTTCCGTAAGAATTATCGGTGTGCGCCCCTCTACCATAGTATGGCAACTCGTACAACATGTGGAAATAAACTTCCTGAAAACTCTGAGACATCTACAGATCTTCCGTACTGCAATATCCAGTCCGCTCTCTACAATGCCGACTTATTTCCCTTTTAATGCCTAGTTAATTGCAAAAATAGTTCCAAGTGTGAGAAAAGGAAGGAAGGAGGCACTGTGGCACAACGGTGGCATCCTTCTGGTGCCTGAAGGGCAATCAAGTTTTTTTAATCAGTAACTGCTGAGTGTTTTTCTGATCTGATGAGATGCAGAGCTCTTTAAACTGCAGTTGTTTACACTTTCCCACCAAACAAATTCCTCGGGCATCGATGAGATACTTTGACAGGGCAACGGGCTCGTGGCCCAGTGGTTAGAGGCGCGGACTTCTAACTAACAGGTCGCGAGTTCGAGCCTCGGATTTCCCATACTTCGGGGTTGGGCATGACTGGCTGACGACGGCTAATAAGCCAGAAATAGCCATTCCAGTCTCCATTGTCTTTGTCGGTAATATCATACTACCTATATCATGCTCCACTGTGCGGCTGCTGGTTGGGCTCGAGAGAGCCCATAAGGCACAACGGAAAGAGTGAGCTCCGTAAAAACGATCAGTGAGCGCCCCCCCCCCCCCTACCATTTGACATTTGTCTATTCTTCAAATGGGACAAAATGCGGATTCGGGACGAAGGGCCACCCCGCATCCTGGGCATCCTCGTTTCTCTCTAGTACCCCGTTGTAAGCATTTGAACCTACTGGAAGTTCCACCGTCCCACATAGGGCGCAACTGTGCCCTCGCACATGAATAAGGAAGAACAGCTCGAGGTAACGGGGCTCGAAAACTGAAGAGGAATGTTCTAAAAATTAAAAAAAAATCAATTAACTACGGAAAAACATGGCCAAACTGTGTTGCCTTCATTCATCTGTAAGGAAACCACTGAACCTGTTCTAGTAAGACAACTCTTCCGGAAAGACAGGTCGAAGTGGCTTATAGGGGGTTTAGATGGATGACTTCAAGGCAGAGTCGGCGACGACTAGGTGAGTAGGCTTGAACTGAGAGCTTCTACATCTCCTCGGCCCAGACATGAATGAAGTCTATAGGCGTGATGCATTGTGCCACTAGGTCCTGAGCGGTAGTGAAAACCGTACACCAGAGGGAATTAATCCTACTGGTCTGCCTTCTCGCTCCTGCCTGACATTTCAGTCCATTTCAGGCTTGCCTCGATGGAGCAGTCTCTCCTGCTGTCGTCGGGGGACTAGCAGGCTGGTAAAAGTGCGGCTGCATACTGTTTACAACAGCATATGGCATTTTCTAGTGCTTCTGTCAAGCAGGACTGCTCCTCTCACCGGCGCCACCAAAGACACAGGTGACATCAAAGAAGTGGCGTATTTTTGCGTTGCTGCGAGCAATCAATGTGGTGGTGGTCGTGGCGGTTGCCTGCCTGCCTGCCTGCCGTTTTTTGTTTTCGTTGTCGTGCAGACGACAAATTGACACTTTTGCAACGCCATTCTGTTTGACGACGCCGCGCTCGCGGTGAATGCCTTTTTATGAAATTATCGCCCCTGAGGCGGCACCGCCCTCAGGCGCACCGCACAGGAGGAAGCACATGGATGCGTGCGCTGATGGCTGTGGCGATGGCGGTTGTGACTTGAGCTCACGGCGCTCAAAGTGCTTCAGCCTGATGCTGCAGCGACGAAGCTGTACCAAGGCCTGGTAATCTCTCACATCTGTCAACACCCTTTCTCCT
>CACRXP010000011.1:2279374-2308874 GCA_902702965.1 Spirometra erinaceieuropaei
TCCTCTTCTTCTTCTCCTTTCCTCCTTCCCCCCCTCCTCCTCCTCCCCCACCTGGCCTTTGCCAGGTTTATTGAAAATTTCACCGTGTTGACGTCTTTATTCCATGCGAATAAGTGTTCAGTTTATTTCTCCTGCGAGTGCACTCGCCCCCTCCCTCGCGCTGCCATGCGTTGCGCCTCGGGGTTCCCTTTATTACGCTAGGTGCACCCCAAATTTTAGGCTAAAATCGACAAAGTGCGAGATCTTGGCTCTAATGGTAAGGGGTTTAAATCGCCGGCTCTTCGTTCAGGAACTGTGCTGTGTGTGGCCGAAGTCGAAAATTATTAAGCCAAAGATGGTAAGTGCAGTCTTCTTCAGGGCTGTTGGTAATGCTTCTCGATATCGCCTCTGCCTGACCTTCATTGCACCACAACGGCCCCTGGGGTGTATTCAACCGTCGTATATTGTGGTCCAAACAGCAACACACTAATAAGGACGGGGCTGAGTAGACAGTCCACCTTCGGAGCAGCCAACACAGAAGAGAGGCGTAACGCAGATCGCTGGGCGGCAGTCAGTCTACTTCGATTGATCGAGTGTCATCAAAGTGTCCCTAAAGGGCGCAGTCTGTCTGCTAGCGGCTCCCTTCTGTAACTTGCTCGAGCAAGCCTTAATTCACTTCTGCTGCTGCTGCTGCTGATGCTGGAAGGGGACCACCGCTCTTGACTGTGCACGGATACGAGAGTTTGATCACCCAGTAGCGAGCGCATTCACACGCGCACACACGCACCCCGCGGTATTGTCTGTTCGCAGACATCGCGAAATCGAGTGAGCGGCGCGAGTGGGAGTGCCCGAACGCAGACGGTTTACGTACTGGTGTAGATCAGCGAGCCAGCCGCTGCACTGATGGATGACAATGGTCCCATAAATCAACATCGTGCAGGCCGGCACAAAGTGCTTTCACGTGGTGTCGCGGTTCACCCTCCCCCCCCTACCCCGCCGCCCTGTGTCGCTGTCAGGATCTCAATGTAAACTCAGCAGGCCAGCGGCCTCGTGACACGAGCGTCACATTATAGCCTGCGTTTATGTGTATACACCGCCTCCCAAGGCGGAAGCAGGTTCATCTCGGCAGAGGCAGTCGGTAAATGAAAAAACCGGAGTTGCCCGTGACCTTGAAACTTTAGCCGGCTTTGGTAGGCATTGGTCCCTATAAAGATCGGGGTTTGGCTGATTGCAAACAGACGCATCTGAATTATAGTCTGTCTTCGAATTTTATTACCGGCAGACCAACTCACGAGTTTCGCTAATGACAGACCGACAGCCTGTCGGACTGAAATTACTCCAGTTTTTCAGGGACCGTACGTGTAAATTCCACACACTTTACCAAACAAGTGAACCAGAGACAATGGAAGGTAACGAACTTGATATTAATTTATCCATACTACGATCTCCGAGTATGTCAAAGTTGGTATTAAATTTCACGGATGGTATTAAATTTGTTCAAAATATCTCTGTGCGCCCACACGCAATAGCAAATGCGATCAACAGCATGCGAAACTGGGCGTCTCGACTTCACGGGGAACGCGGATTCTCGTCTCAAGTCCTGCAAACCTAAAGCTGGACAAGACTGGGTGGCGACGGCGAATAAGCCGGAAATGGTCATCTCAGTGACCCCTGTGTCTGTCCTTATTCCTCCGTTCGCATACTTACTTATTGCAACGTGACTATCTGCAACGACGCTAGACTGAGATCCAAGACCCAACAGGATGAGCATGTCCCGCAACACGATCGGTGAACGTACTTCCATCAGAACATATATATATATATATATATATATATATATATATATATTGAAAGGTAGGCATCCCAAGCGATATAAATTGAAAAGAAGTGGGTTCTTTGGGACAAGAGGGTTTATTGCGTAAATTTTCGACACTGGTTCCCCAGGTCGTCGTCAGACGCAAGCGGAAAGCAAATGTGAAAGCAAGAAACAGCTAACGTCAAGAGTGCACAAAAAATCGATACTTGCATGGCGTGTGCGCCGGTTGGCGGCCGTCGTGCGTCAGTCTGAGTTGTTTGGTTCTCTTCTCTTCCATTTCTCCTTCAGGTTTCTGTACACGGCATCCAACTCGATATGCCGGTTGATGCATGAGTCATCAGAGTGCATCGCTTCGAGGAATTCTCGGCCTTCCTTGAAAGGGCAGACCGCGACAACGCGAGCTTTGTCCCAAGCGAAAGTGTGCCCGGTGTCCAGCGTATGCATGGCTACCTGAGACAGATGGTCTCGCCTCTTTACTGCCAACTGGTGCTCATGGATGCGTGTTGGATGTGAGTTGGATGCCGCGTACAGAAATCTGAAGGAGAAATGGGAGAAGAGAACCAACCAACTCAGACTGACGCACGACGGCCGCCAACCGGCGCACACGCCATGCAAGTATCGATTTTTTGTGCACTCTTGACGTTAGCTGTTTCTTGCTTTCACATTTGCTTTCCGCTTGCGTCTGACGACGACCTGGGGAACCAGTGTCGAAAATTTACGCAATAAACCCTCTTGTCCCAAAGAACCCACCTCTTTTCAATATATATATGTATGTATGGTAGGGGACGCTCACCGATCATTCTTACGGAACTCACTCATTCCATTGTGCCTTAAGGGCTCTCTCTCGAGCCCAACCAGCAGCCGCACAGCGGCGCATGATATATAGGCAGAATGGTATTACCGACAGAGACAAGGGAGACTGGAATGGCCATTTCTGGCTTATTAGCCGTCGTCAGCCAGCCATACCCAAGCCCAGGCATAACGGTAATATCGCTTCTATCAGCATATATATATCACATGGTAGGGGTCAGGAACAGACAACCGCCTTCCAGACCGAAATCGGCCAAATTATGATAGCAGAAGAGAGTCAACAGAGTCTGGGGGTACATTGATGCAAAACTGTTTCAGGATTGTTTGCCTTCATTCAGTCTGTCATCCACACGAGGCTTGTTTGTTTCGGGAAGCCATTGGAATTTTGAATTGACAGAACATGTTAGTCAGAAAATAGGGTAGTATCGACATATGGATTCACCAGATTTCGTTTAAAGCAATATCAAACAGCCTTTTCGTAAGAGGTAGTCATGGGCTAAAACACAGTTTGTGGGCTTGTGGTTGCTCAACAAAACCATTACCTGGTAACTATACTGAGACCCCATTCAAAACCTCGTTTGGGAGTTGGTGGTGGACAGTATCCTTGTGAGGTTTATCAGATGATAACGTCATTGTGTGCGCTCACAAAGCATTCATTGGTGGATCTTGAGTCTCTGGTAGGACAAGAAGGCGTTGGAAGGTATGATGACACCTTGGACCACGCCAACTATCTGAAGGGGCATAGATGTGAGTTTGCCGCAGTAAGTAAAGGTCCAAAGGAAGTGTAATGTGTTGGCTTTGTTCTCATTGCTTTTCATTTAGCCCGTGGCTGTTGCTGTTTTTTGAAAAGTCCTGTAAATGGTTCTGTGTAGTTGCAGTGGGTGACGTTTCTAATGAAGCGTTAACTGACATTCCGAAACAAAATCTTGGTTCGAGAAGGTGCATGAAGCATAACCCCAAGATACTTCAGTCACATTGGAACGTCGACTTTTGAATGCGAGTCTCTCGACCGCCTACAAAAGTCACATTCGCCAAAGGGTGACTACTTGGGCAATATAATAATGTATCCCCGGATTTTCGGAGCCCTTTCAAGTCCAAAGATATTATTTTATGAAGTCGTGCGCAAAAATACATATTGTAATAACTTGTAGTGAACTACGTCTAATCCAAACTTTCCGCTCGAAGAAAAAGTGGTTTTGAATTTATTAAAAAGTCGTAATTATAAGAGATTCCCAGATCGGTAGTGGTCTATTCAAATAATATTGTATCTGCTTATTTACTAGTGCTCCTTACGGGACATACAATGTAACCCATTTTATGAGCCTTAAACGCCAACTCCCTAATAGCATAAACGATTCATGTGGACCCCGGCAAAGCTTTTCGTGTGATTTATTAGATTCCATCGAGCTACGCTAAGCCACTGAGCCGGCTTCTGTTAGTAACAGTCGAAGGGGTCGCTATCAGATTACAAAAGCCGGTCTTGTACGCTCGGACGGACCTCGTTCAGGCTCCGCGCCTACCGTGGTCAAAGGGCGACTGGTTACATGCAACTCTCTGCGCCTTTCCGCTCTCACCCCGCCCTGACATTGAACCTTCCTACCCTCCATCCCCATTCCTACATCCGGCCTTTGTCTTAAGACGAACTTTAACTGATTTCTCTAATCACTGACATGTTTCACTTGACCCCCTTCCTATATAAACGCCCTGGCATGGCGAGAATTTATCAAAAGCAAATATGTACTCGCCAACTAGTCTTCTGAATGTATAATTCTTTTGAAGCGGAAGGTGCAACTTGTAGCTCAGAAGCCTTAAACTGCTGTGCAACGGAAGATCGAGTTCGAAATTATTCTGAAATTTAAAAAACCCTTTTTAAAACTATGATATATCGTTGACTCGAATAGAAAGATGAAGAAGACGCAAGTCTCTATGGGATGATCACAGAAAGGATATGATTCTGCACGTTTTATATAAAATATACAATACAAACAGAGAGAGTCATGTTACATACAATAGATGTGCTAACTCGTGAAACGTTAGCCGAAATTTTGAAATACGTTTTCGGCTCGAAAAGATTACTTAAACAGTATTGTAATATGAATTAACGTGTAGCATAATCTCAGGATAATTCAGTTATTTCAGGATGTCAGCTTTTGAACGAACTTCCTTTTGACCGTCTGCACAAAGTACACTCTGTGAAAAATAACTACTTAATTAGTGTGAATTTTTCTCATTGATTTTCGATGCCCTTAAAAATTCAAATGTATTACGTAGAAAACATAAATAAAAATATTCATTCCCTCGCTCATTTGGTAGAAAATTACGTCTTTTTTCAAGTTTACACTTAAGGAAAGGGCATAATTCGGTCTTAAAAAAGTTTCTAATTGTGAGATTTTTTAATATTGTGGAATGCCCGTTCATAAAACGTCATGTCTCTGAATTTACCAACGTGCCTTGTAACGTTAGCAATATGGCCCAAATCCACTGCTAAATTTTATGAACTCCATATGGTCTCCGCTTAACACCGTATGGTTTTCCGTACGCGGAACATATACGGCTTGTAGGTTGGAAACCCTGAATGCAAGTGTAACGGCAGGTCGGGTTCAAAATTATTCGGGAATAGGAAAAGTTTTTGAAAACCCAATTATACCCTTCTTTTGAGTATAAAATTGGAAGAAGACGTAATTTTCTACTGAATGAGTAAAAGAATGACTATTTTTATGCATGTTTTCCATGAAATATAATTGAATTTTTAAGGGTAGCGAAAACCAACGAGGAAAATGCATGCTTCTGAAGTAGTCACTTTTTTTACAGAACGTAGTTTTTGCATGCAGCCGGAAAGAAGTTCGTTCAAAAGTCGGCGTCCTGAGGTAACCGACTTATTATAGAATTATGCTGCAGGATGATTAGTTTTACAACCCTACTTAATTAATCTTGTCAAATGAAAACGCATTTCGGAATTTCGATTGACATCTCATGAGTTAGCTCACCTACTGTAAGTAATGTTTTCTAATCAAGATCATATTCCTCAACTTCCTCTAACGCTTTTTGAGATATGCCAGCTCAACGCTGAAATTCGAAGTTGTCAGGGCTGCGGCAAGCGCAGTGACGTCTTGCTCTCAGCGAGAAAACACTTTTCGGTAAACCAACAGGGGTTGAATATAACCCTAATTAATTTCTCAGGTACAAGTGCCATAATGTTCACCCGGTACGGGAGTTGTGTTCACTGGTCTTGCTTGCGGGACGAATTGCCCGTTCTCAGCTTTGTCTTGAAGCTCCTATCAATAGTCCCCGCAGGCGATCACACATCTACGGTTCTTAATAATCGATAATTTTGAGTGAAAAATAGAAGAGTGACTGGAATGACCTGACGTTGTCAGTTAACCATACGGCACTCCATTTAGAGAAGAGAGCCTATGGGTATAGTGAAACGGCGCGTCTGCGGTTCGTCCTACCAGTCGATCCCTAAATCGACTGTTATGCATTAAACGGAGTAATCGGATAGACTCGGGTTCACACCACCCTCTCCCCCGGCGTTGGGTACGGTTGAAGGATGACGGCAAATAGTCAAGACGTCATCAATCCAGTCTCAGTTGTGCCTTTCAATGAGAGAGATATACATGTTCACGTATGGAATCATGTGGCCCCTAAACTTGCATTTGCGTGAAAGTCTCTGAGGTAGTAACCGAACGGCCTCCACCACTTTTAGATTAGACCTGGAGGCTTTTCCGTTTAACGAGCCCACTCGCCCTTAAAGTCCCCAAATCGAAGCTCCGAGCTTGCAGCTGGGTACCCATGGATTCAGAAGGAAGAACGCGACAAACGCTTATTCGTCTCCCCTTAAATCACCGCGTTGTTTGTACCAAAAGCAAGCCAACTCGGCATAACTTAGGGGCACTGTGTCCTTCGTTTTCCCGCTTCCTAAAAGATACTTTTCCTTAACACTGACCAGTTTATACTTATGCATTATTTACACTTCGAGTAAATGACAGTAAGCACGTATATTTTGTTCCTTCTGTGGCATAATCCGGCCTACATTCACTCTTTTATAGATACTTGATCGTTAATTTTTGGTTCCTATCGCAGCCGTTCACATCCGAACCGGAATAGTCCTGTCGGACTAAAACCCACTTAAATAAGTATATTAGGTATTCTTTGTATGCCGCAGATGCTTTGGGTCCTTCAATCGATCCTTACCGGACACTGTCGACAAAGTGGGACTGTCTCCCTTGTCTTTGTCAGTAATCTTGTTCTACAGCCTCACTGCTTACGCATCCGAAAAGAGAACAGTATTTGAGGAAAACATCAAGCATGACACAAGTGCAGAGTTTGAACAGCAGCCATCAAAAAAAACCGTAAGCACAGTTCCATAAGGATGAAATATCGGCGTGTTGGGAAACAATGTAGTGAAACCAAAAGACACTGTTTATGAAATACAATGCCTTCGACGGGTGTCCAGAGCGAGTGGTTATCCGCTCAACTCTGTCAGCCGTCGCATGCACAGATGGAACGAGGGATCACATCGTCCAAACCCCAAATTTTGACGAGCTCTTCCCCGAAAGCCATCAACTGCCTCCTTCAATCAATGGCATTTGGAGTCTCACACGGATCGGAGGAAGTCATCAGCCGCTAAATCACAAAGTTGAAAGACCCGCCACCATGGTGGGAGGCTTCTACAGTTATTGAACGCATCCGGTGCAATTGCGGGCAAAGCAAATACACCGGAGAATCCAGGAATGCATCCCACGGGGAGATGGCAGAACTTGCAGCAGCGGTTAAAAGGAATGGCGCCAAATGCCCAGTTCCAACGCAGTCGACGGGATCCGACCACACCTTCAGGTTCGACGGATTGTGCGCAGATCAGAGGCAACCCTCAACCACCACGTAAGAGGCGGTCCCACGGCTGGAATCGTCTGTAGTCATCTAACATATCCAATATAGCTTTGAGTAAGGCAACTAGGCCAACTTAATCCAGAAACGGGACGCCGAGTTTTCACAACTGCGTCAGCGGAACCATTTGAATCTGCCAAAATACGGCCATTCAACCCTCAGTCCACCTGACTTGCACCCACCCACGCCGCGGCCGTTAAGCACGACAACATAATGACTAGAATTGCACCCTCAGCCTGTACACATGTCACTTATTTAATTTCGTGAAATGGACATTCATCGGTTTGGTTAGGGGACTTGTTCATCCCACTGCGCTTGGGGACCCAATATTGAGCCCCAGTCGCATAGCGACAAGTAATTATACAGACAAGGAGGGCCGAAAAAGACGAGGGAGACTGAGGTGGGCATTTCTGGCGATCACCGGAAATAATCTGGAGCAATCGACAGAACGAGGGGTCTGTACCTCGGTGGTAGAGTTTCGCATCGCCTAACGTCCAATGACCAGAGAACGTGGATTCGAACCTCAGATCTTGCAGACCTGGGTCTGGGCGAGGCCTACTGACGATGACTGGCAGGTCAGAAACGGATAGTCCTTTGTAGGGTACACCTTACCTCTCCAACACATCCACGCAGGCATACTCCTCCAGCACTATCGGAGCCACACTACGAACCAATCACTGATGCCTGTTTTTTGTCCCTTTTCATAAAAATGGCACCAGTAGGCAAACTACCAACCAACGACTTTCACGAATTGCATGCATTCTCTCGCCCCGTTACAGATCCGAAGCTGCACTGCTAAGTACATACCCTTGAGCTGAAGCAGCCCCAGCACTCTAGACGCTTCACGTAGGAGTGGCGTGATTACACAAAAGCACGTGTCGGTCCCCCTCTGCCCTCGTACTGCCGTCACCGGTAATAACATGACTGGTGTAGCACACATACACACACGCACACAAATCCTTTTATCCGCAATGGCGCGCCGGGGGGGGGGGTGACTGTGGCTTCTGATCGCCAGCAATAAACGACTAAAAGAGGACCTACGGCCAGTGCGCTGCGTCAGCTTGTCATCTGAGCACTGACGATAATGAAAGCCGCACACAGACGCCGCCGTCGCCGCTACCACCACCACCACCACCGCATCGATTAGGCACAGGAACGTAAAACATGCCACTATCGTGGATGCTGATAGCCTCGTCTGTGGCGAGAATTATGATACTGCAACTGACAGCAGCGCACTGGAAAACCCTGAGCGCGTGCGTCGCACCCCCCCCCCCCGAGGTCCTCGGTAAGTGCTCAAGCTAATAAAGCTCGGGGTCATGCAACGTCAGGCCCCATTGGTGCAGTCGGGAATCTGCATTTTCAAGCACACTACACCAATGATCGGGTGAAGGACCCCAAGCACACATGATCAGCTAAAGGTGCCAGCCTTATGGGAAAAAGTGGTAATAGGGGTTATACGGGCGGGTCTATGCATTAAAGAAGGAGACACGATTGCTGGGACAAGAGCTTTAGTAGCCTGACGTTTCGGATTCCTGCTCGAACCCATCATCAGATAAAAAAGCAGATACGGGTGATTCATGCATAAGGGGCTGTAGTATTTATAGGATGCAGCCGCCATGCTACCGCATACCTAGGAATATTCACGGCTCCCCGCCCTTTATCAGGGATCGTTGCACGTGGTGTGATGGCCGACATTCGTGTAGCTGATTGAGTCGTGGTTTACTGGCCCCCAGTCCATTAACAAGTGCAAGGACCTTCCCTTTCCATACTCAGTGCTGAGACTTCGTCTAGACGGACTAATTGGCTACGCGGTGAGCGCACAGGTGAATACTTTTCCCATTAACAGGGTCAGTGCGTCAGATGGTCGAGCAATCATCACACCAACATCCAACGCACGTGATGAGATTACAGCAATTAACGACGCGAATGTCGGCCATCAAACGGCCAGCACACCAAGTGCAACAATCCCTGAAAAGGGGGGAGCCGTGAATGTTCATAGGTATGCGGTAGCATGGCGGCTGCATCCTATAAATACTGCAGCCCCTTATGCATGAATCACACGTATCTGCTTTTTTCTCTGATGATGGGTTCGAGCAGGAATCCGAAACGTCAAGCTACTAAAGCTCTTATCCCAGCGATCGTGTCTACTTCTTCAATACATAGGCCCGCCCGTAAAACCCCTATTACCACCTTTTCCCGTAAGGCCGGCACTTTTGGCTGGTCATGTGTGCTTGGGGTCCTTCACCCGATCGTTGCTCGGTGTCCTTCTGTCTATATTACTACCCACTGTGCGGCTGCCTGCGGGACTATAAACGGAACTCCAAGGCACAACAGGACAAGTGTGCCCCCTAACCACTCCGTGAGTTGTGAGCTATAGCTTAACGGCAAACCCCACCTACTTCTGCCGCTGCTACTACTACTATTGCTACTACTACTACTACTACTACTACTACTACTACTACTACTACTACTACTACTACTACTACTACTACTACTACTACTACTACTACTACTACTACTACTACTACTACTACTACTACTACTACTACTACTACTACTACCGCCACTACTACCACTGCTACTACCACTACTACTACCACCACCACTACCACTGGCACCACCGGCACTAGCACCACCACCACCACCACTAGCACAACCACTGCCGCCACCACCACCGCCACCGCCAGCATCACCACCAACACCACCACCACCACCACCACTGGCATCACCACTACCACCACCACCATTGGCATCACCATTACCACCACCACCACCAGCATCACAACCACCACTGGCACCATCACAACGACCGCCACCAATACCACTGGCACCACCAGCACCACCACCTCCACCAACACCACCACTGGCACCACCACCACCAACACCCCGCCACTACCTCTACCACAGCAAACTTTTGACTTATGCGAAGATGGTCCTGAATCTGTTTCAACTGGAAATGCCCACGAGTCCGACATTATCCATCCCCTTGACGATTCAAAATTAAAGTTGGGGAATCCTTCGACTAGTGGATGAATGTGCCCGTGAAGTCCGTCATTGGTGAACGTATCCAAATGAGGAGCTGATGCTCGTGAACCCTAACCCACTGCGCTACGTGTATGGCTAACTGAATTCTCGTGAAACCTATCCCTATCAGTAACTCTGCACACGTCCTCTTTCACCCTTTTCTCATTGCGCATTTGTTACGGAAGAAGAGAGGGGAGAACGCTGGTAGATTGGAGGTAAGTAGGTGTGCGAACTAATGAAATGTTAGCCGAAATTCTGAAATGCGTTTTCGACTCGAAAAGTTTTCTTAATTAGGGTTGTAAAACTAATCATCTTGCTGCAAAATCCCATGATAATTCAGTTGCATCTGGATGACAGCCCTTGAAAGAACTTCTTTCCGGCCGCATGAACAAACCACAATCTGTAAAAAATAACTACTTATGCAGCATGCATTTTTCTCATCGATTTTCGGCACCCTTATAAATTTAAATATATTTCATGAAAACCATGCATATAAATTTGTTCTTTTACTCATTTGGTAGAAAATTACGTCCTCTTTCGATTTTATATCCGAAGAAAGTGTATAATTTAGTTTAAAAAAGTGTATAACTATCAGATATTCTAATACCATGAAATGCCCGTTCATAAAACATCGTTTTTATACATGCACTAATCTGGCTCCAATCCGGCTCCAATTCACTGCCAAATTTTAGGAACCCCATATAGTCTCCTCTTAATACCATAGACAAATATATGGTTCATCGTACACGAAAAATATACGGCTTGTAGGTTGGAAACCCTGAATCCAAGTGTAACATCAGGTGGGGTTCAGAATTACTTGAGGATTGGGAAAGTTTTTGGAAACTGAATTATACCCCCCCTTTGAGCATAAAATTGGAAGACGTAAGTATCTACCACATGGGTAAGTGTCCGCCTAAAACTGTCCTGCTTTCCTGTCATTAAACAGACCTGTAATATTTTCCAGTAAAAGACCTGAGCCATGCTAGTCCTTCAGATTTCCGCTATGACATCAAGTTACGTAACCCACCGTTAGCAGAGTTTTCGGTTTGGACATAAGTGGCGCTGCCTCACGTTCACCTGCGACGGAGCTGGGGGGGGGGGCGGAGGGAGACAGGCTCACAGCTGATGTAAATCTGCTGACCCCGGCGGTGTGCACGCCATGGCGCATCCTCCTCAGCGTGTGGGCAGGGGTGGATCTGTGTAGTGTGCTCCGGTGCGATTATCGCGGCCACATCTGATGATGCACCTGACGCACTGTGTGTCATCAGTGGCCGCCCTCTGCTTTCGGCACGTCCTCCGGCTGCATTCTCGTGTCCCCTCCCCCTGTTCGGGCTCCTCCCCGGACCATGCCCTCATACCAACGTAGTGTATGGCCGAGATCATCGCGTTCTGGCTTCCGTTCCCCCCCCCCCTCCGGCCCCTTTTCCCTCTGCATCGATCGCCGGCTGGGCGCCAGAGGACGCCTACAAGGCTATAGTTGCAGTGCGACGGCCAAGGAACAGGCACGTTATGAATGCTGCGCGACGTGCCTAAGAGGTAATTAGGTGAATCAATGGTGGGACGAATAAACCATGTTCAAAGCCTCGGGTGGAAAATATGTTAACCCCTGGATCATGTGGTTATGCTTCCCTCGTCTTATACGTCCACTTCATGACCTTCTTCCTCCGTCACCATCATCAATAGTTCGACCGCTGTTTCCGACTATGTCCACCGTTTGTCCCATTGCAGGGTAGGCGCAGGGACGGCGACTTACGCGTGAATCAATTTATAGTGATAATGGACTGGTGCTGAATCTACCACACCATTCCTTCATCCATCAGAGCTCGGTGTCAAGACCGAGTTGGGAGGATAGGAAGTGGGGTCGGGTTCGGGTAGCTGGCGCGGCTTGGGTTTTTGCCCTGGCATGACACTACGCTTGCCCATATGTGGCATTTGTTATGGATGTGCAGTTCAAATAACGCGTGCTGGTCCCGTGTTGGTTTAGCACAACTCTGGAGTGACACGCTGTAAAGAGCAGATCATTGTTACTACTACTACTACTACTACTACTACTACTACTACTACTACTACTACTACTACTACTACTACTACTACTACTACTACTACTACTACTACTACTACTACTACTACTACTACTACTACTACTACTACTACTACTACTACTACTACTACTACTACTACTACTATGACTTGGCCGACTTCCGCCTGGTAATTGGTTGCCCGTTCGTGACTTTTGCCACCCATACGGAGCTTGTTTGAATCGTGAAGTCAATAAATCGGTGTGCGCCCATTCGTGATTGAGTAAGTACCCGATCTGCAGCGACAGAGAACGACAAGTAGCCAGGCACTGATGAATTTCGGTTGGATGAAGTGCTTATGACCCATCTGGTAGACCCCAGTGATGGACCAACTGCGCCAGGTGCGTCTGTGTGCATGTTTGTGTTTCTGGTCCCAGTTGCTGTTCAGGGTTTTGATTGGCTGAATGAAGGCAAAATAAGCCCGATATAGTACTATATCGATCTACTCGCATTCTCTGTCGTCCCTCCTCGCTGTTTATATTAACTGTTAGACGTCCTCAGAGAAATATCGACTTTGTGTGGCTGGAACCCGAACATTAGGTTGAGACTGTCAGCGTTCATCGCAATTCGATGTGGGACTCTCTTTAGGTTTTTTTCATTTATCGGCAATTATAAACAATGGAAAACACCGACGGTGCGAAAAGGGTTTGCATGCAGCAACGTCCCACGAGCTTTCGTAAATCGATAATTTGTCCTTCGGAATTTCTTTGAAAAACGAACGGGGACATTTTCGATACTAATACTACCCGCTATTTCTATAAATGACAGCCTTACAAACTCTAAACAACAGACGACTGGCAGTTTTTACCTCAGGTGAGCCCTTATGCAAGATTGAATGTCACATCAGTTAAAAGCGGTTCTCAGTGAAGACGCTAGCGGCCAGTTCTTGTGCTATTGGCAGAAACGTCTGGAAGGTCTGGTCAGGACAGTTATGCTCCTTCTAACAGAGTTTCCTGATGAGCCAACCAGTGGGGATTGCAGTTGAACAGGTCTCTTAACACACTTGCTGTACATGAAGACTGGAGGTTTTATTATGCCCATCTCAAGTCGGCTTGAGAAGTGGCCCTTGATAGTGACCCCTTTCTACACTCAGGTGGGCCCAAACCCCAAACCAGTTGATGCTCATCTAGGCTACGAGCAGCAGATACGGGCCCCCCTTCCCCGCATCGAGTCGTAAAGGCTGGGCGTTCTCAATATCGTTCTCTCCTGACTCGCGACCAGCCGCCCACGTTTATCTAATCCTCTCCGCCCTCCCCCACCCGCCGTCGTCCATCTTGCCCGACTTATCCAACAGGGGAGGGGGGGAGGCGGCACACAATGTTTCACCTGAGTTTTTTTCCCTTCTGGCGGCGGGGGGGGGACAGGGTAGGGAGCTCTGAGTGTGCCCTGACCTCGCCAAGGGATGGACGGCGGTGGCGGGGACGGAGAAGCTGAAAATGTGCACGCTTCGCTGAGTCCGCAGGCTCCACGTCTTGCGCTAGCGTCTAGCATCCCTTCGATGGCCCCCACCACCACCACCGTCCCCGCAAATCCGGCAATTACATCCTTCGTTGATCCGGTCGCAGACAAACACACACACGCGGATGGGTGGGCAATGCCCGGCGGCCGATATCCGACAGACCGCCACGATGTCGGTGGGCGGGGAGAGGGGGGGGGGAGAACTGGTGTGAATTACAGCCCGGGTTTTATGGCCCGGTCTGCTGGGTCGAAAGACAGGGCCGAGGAGGAGGAGAGAGTCATAATGAGCCTGCGGCAGAGACTTGAAACACTATCCTGCAATAAACTGCCCCAGGGTCTGATAAGTTTCCATCCTATCAAAGTCACATGGGAGTGACATTAACTGGCCTGTCCTGACTGCAGAAGTGAATACGAGTCGTTCGGTTTTGCCGCATTGGTTCCATTGCAGTCTCACTAACTGGATTAAGATATGACGGCTTGATGACAGTAGCCAAACTGGCAGTCGTCATTCCAGAAGAGGATGCGATCGCTGGAACAAGAAGTTTACTGTCCTGACGTTTCGGATTCTCACTCGAACCCATCATCAGAGACAAGCGTGCTGCTGACACAAGGAGTGCAGCATTTAAAGGCAGCAGTTGCCCCGCGGTCGTATGCAGCTACTGCATTCATAATTGGGGGTCGCACCCTATTCTTTTGAACTGCTTCCTGGAACCCATCTCTTCGCTTCTGTCGGTTCCAGTTATGCTCCGGTTCAGCCTGTTTGTGGAGGGCAGCCGTTCGGTAATTATGTAGACCCACCTGGTGGAAAAAATACTGTTGGGGTTAGGGGTTAGGATTAGAGGTGAGGGTTAGTGGTTAAGGTTAGGGGTCAGGGCAACTATTTCTAAATCACTCAAAGTACAACCACGCATTCCCAATAACTTTTCTTTTGCATACAACTACTTGACCTCGTCGCCTGTGCGTTCTCCGACCCCATCTGTAAAAACCCCTATTACCACCGTTCCAGTATTAGAGGTGGTTGGGGTTTGTTTACTTCAGGTGGGGCTACATAACCACGTCTGACCAACCGTTCTTCCGAATCAAATCCTTATGAGGAGAATGAGAAAGGGTGCCTTCGCACCAGCATTTTATCTCAAATTAAAGCCTTTATTGGCTGCATCAGTAGTCGCTGAATACGACATGGTCAAATAAAGCCCAGGTTGCTTTCTTTTCCGCCGGATTTTGGACAACTGCAGCCAGGCGGTTATAGGCAAAACGCGCAAGCACCGGGCATCAAGGTAACCTGGGAAGTAGGTCCGTTTGCCGAACAATTTTATGAGGATATGGAGGTGAAACACTTTCAGTCTTTAAAAATACCGCAACCTGCAGACTGAAAGTAGTATGATGTTTCTTCACCCACCCAGGTGGCGTCAATGAGCTTGGGTTGTCTCCTCATTAACGCTGTAAAATGAACCGAATAATTTCGAACCCGCTCTACTGTAGCACTTAGATTCAGGGTTTACAAACTACAAGCCATGTAGTTTCCTCGTATGGAAAACCATACATTTCTCTACGGTATTTAGAGGGGACCATATAGGGTTCATAAGATCTAGCAGTGGATTTGGTCCATATTGTTAACTTTACAAGCCACATTGGTAAATGCAGAGACATGACGATTTATGAACGGCCATTTCGCGGTATTTAAAAGTCCAACAAATAGAAACTTTTTTAAAACCACCTTCGAGTATAAAATTAGAAGAAGACGTAATTATCTAGCAAATGGGCAAAAGAATGGATATTTTTATGCATGTTTTCCATGAAATATAAGTGGACTTTTAGGGGCCTCAAAATTAATTAGAACAAGTCCTGCTACTTAAGTAGTCATTTTTACAGCCGAAAGGAAGTCCTTTCGAAAGCCGGCATCCTGAGGTAACCTGAAATATTATAGAATTATGTTGCAGGCTGACTAGTTTTACAACCCTACTTAATTAATATTTTCGAGACGAAAACGTTTTTCGGAAGTTCAGTTGACATTACTGTAGATTATATGCGTTGACAATAGAAACCAGAACCAAAGCACACTAACCAATGACCTTCAATTTAAGTCGAGGCGGACTTGCAGTACCGATATGCTAAGTAAGTGACCCCATATTGATGTGCCCACTGCAAATCTTCGGTGAACTAGTTTTTTACAAATGTTAACACACAGACATGGTAGACATAGTAGCTACTACTGGTCTTGTCTAGGTGTGAGCACTAAAATTAACTCGCATCGACCCCAAATGTCATTACGCTCACCAGTACTTCAAGGACGTAGCGAAAGCCATCAACAGTCCTCTCACACCAAATACCACCCTCAGGTACCACGAAAGGAGGCCAAAAGAACCCTCTGCCACGACAGGAAGCACCCGGAGTCGTTTAGGGCGTCTGAGGAAGTTTCGGGCAAGGCGACTACATCGGAGAAACTTGGAGATTTCCCCTGAGCCGGGTGACTGAACAGGCATTAGCAATGGAGAGATAACGATCGCGTGAGTCGCGAGTTGCTTCAGTCGGGGTCCTTCAGTCTGCAGTCTGTTAACAAGCTCAATGACCCCCCTCCATACTCACCACTGAGAATTTGCTTTTGTTGAGGTATTAGTCATGCGGGAAGCGGACGGGTGAGCAGTGTTGACGCTGCCAGTGTTGGTAAGACAAATTGTCGAGTAATTGTCATGCTATAAACCAACATTGGTGATGAAATTCTGGCAATTAACGCCTCGGCTGTTGGCGATCAAACCATCATCGCACCAAGAGCAGCAACTTACGATTAATACGGGGAGTCGTTAAGAGGCGCGTTAATCCTAAACAAAAGGCGAAGTAAATCTTTGTTTTGGCGACTCCATCTCCTTCTGCTTTAGTAGTTACATTTAGCCAGAAGATTTTTGGTTAAACAGTCCGATAAAAATATTTCTGTTTGTGAATTGGCGTGAAATTTGGGGGGCTCACTACTTGTTATCGTGACTGGCGAAATAGTTCTGTTTTAGATAATTTTTTTGGATTCGGACACTTTCGAAACACTGCGAAATTTTTACATAGCCCCGAGGTCTCCAAATTACCGGTTATGCACGACAACTCGAAGTCATTTGCATAAATCTTCAAAAAACGCTACGCACGAACGTTCTTGTATTTGGTGAAATTGTGCACAATGTAGTGAACAGCTGACGCGCTTGGTAAGCAACTTCAAGAGACTATTCAACTATGCATGTATCCAAACGCAAATTCTAACATTCAAGATAGGAGATTGCATTAAAAAGGCCTCTTATATTATCAAAAATATGAGGTATTCGAAAGCAAAAAATTCGCTTTCTTTCGTCATTGACAGAAAAAAGTGGAAATCCCCCTCAAACTGTTCATTGAAAAAAAGTAACAGATTTCTGGTTGCGACGGACAACTTTCCTCGACATTTGTTCAGCCGGTTGCAGGATACTGCGCCCAAGCGTGGCGTCCCTGGATGAGGCAGTATCGCACTACTTTAAAGAACGGACAACAGCGACTGACTAAACTAGTTAGTAGGTTAAGGTCCCCCTCCAAGTACGACTGATCATAAAGACTCAGCAGTTTGGCCGGTGGGGTTAATAGACGCCGCCGCCGGGTGAGACACCTGAGAGAGACTGGAAGCATTGCTGAAACCCGCTGAAGCACACTCACCATAGGCCTGATTAGCCCCTAGGTAGGGTTAGGCCCAGCATGTAGTACTGTAGGGCACAGAGATGTCGTGTTGATGGTCCGGGATTCGGGTACCCTTACGTGATTTCATTCCCAACTAAAGATGCGTGCCACTATAGCGTGATTCGTACCCTGATCAAAAATCAGAATGCGATTTAAAATATGTTGTCTATGTTGCAGAAATGTAATCCTAAATAAATGACAACCGTTAAGCAACAACTATTTATTTAATACCGCGTAGGATTGCCATAAAGTGGTCTTCATTTGCTTAACAAACCCGTCAGCAGTGTCCATTCAAGCGCCCCTGAGGTAAATAACGGAGAACTCCGCGATTTTTCCTCGCAATCAGAATCTTGCTATCTGAACAAGCCTTCTCGATTTGCTGAGTATATGCATCTTCTGCGGGTCAGCGTAATTTTTCTGGTGATTGACGGTTTTACGATCGTACCCTCCCTGGGTAAGTAACCGATAAGCTGGAAATTCGTTAGAATGTAATGCTGAATGTGCTGCTACTTCGCGTTCAGTGATAGGAATCAACGTCATTGTATCTCGCTTTTGTTTGTAGAAGTACCTAGCATCGGTACCCTGACACAATCCAAAGACCCATAGACCATAAACATCCTGAAGGATGTGCTGAAGTAGGAACAGACAATGAAGGTAAAAATCACGTTATAGTAACACTAAAAAGCTTGCTTCATATCCGTTGATAGAGTCAGTCTGACAGGAAGATCCTTATATTGACTAACTTTCTAGTTCAAGCCCGTCTCAAGAAAGACTTTAAGTGTCACCCTAGGCAACCCATCAGTTCGCACACTTGTGTTTCCGCCCTCGAACCCATGAAAACGAGCAGCTGACGCCTCCGGCACTTGCTCGAAGTTAGATTCTTCTTGCATGTTGATCATCCTACTTCCATCGTACTCTCACGTACACTCTCCCAGAAGGAGGAGGAGGAGGAGGAGGAGGAGGAGGAGGGGAGGATTGACGAGGCAAAGATTGATGGCCTGATAACCGAATTAAGACTGACGGCCGTCAGAAAGGAGACTTTGGACATGGCCCGTGGAAGCATTAGCTGGAATCTGATTGGCCTAAATGTCGACAGGCAATGCGCCGAACAGAAACACAAAGAAAAAAACTGCGCGGAGCGTTAATCCAAAAGTGGGGGATGATAGGGGACTAATAACGGTCGCGAGTTATAGTGTCAGTAGAATCTGTGTGAATACGGAAGCCAGAAGGCAAACTGCGCATTGAAGACAAATGGGGCGATAAATGTGACAAGATTGCAGCAGAATATCACGTGACTTCACGCCACTCCACCAGTGAGCGGATGCCCCCTCAGCATATAGTCAATTTTCAAGCGATGAAACGGGTGGCCTAAGAAGTCTTTGCGATTTTTCCAATGCACTTTCTCTCCGTAGTATATTTTATTGTGGAAATTTTTACGTAGTGTTCGAAAGCCGTTTTGGGCACTGGCATCGTCTTCCTGCAGGGTTTAATATTTTTTTTAATTTGGGAACTTTAGTAGTGAGTCATCAAGTTTGAGAAAAAACGAGCATCCTCCACCCCTGCATCTTTTCGCCTTCAGCTAAAGTCTCAGAGCTGCTGGTGACAGTTATGCATTGTATGGAGAGGAAGTAATGCAGGGAAGAACAGCATAATTGTTACATGTCACATTCAGAGTGAAATGTTCGAAATCAAAGACGTTCTCCGCTCCGGATGACCGACCGGCTTCGATGAGGGTGTAATGCATTTTTAAAGAAGATGGTCGTCAACCCAGGCGATAACAGACGGAAAAATTATGGAGGGAGCGCTCACCGATCGTTCTTAAGAAACTCACTCGTTCCGTTGTGCCTTATGGGCTCTCTCTGGAGCCCAACCCGCAGCCGCACAGCAGTGCATGATATAGGCAGAATGGCGTTACCGACAAAGACGAGGGAGACTAAAATGACCATTCCTGCCTTATTAGCCGTCGTCAGCCAGTTATACCCAGCGCCGAAGTGTGGAACACCTGAGGCTCGAACTCGCGACCTCTTAGTTAGATGTCCAACGCCTCTAACCATCGTCGGTCCCGCGAGTTCGAACCCCAGGTGTTCCACAGATCAGAATTGGGTATGACTGGCTGACGACGGCTTATAAGTTAGAAATCACCATTCCAGTCTCCCCTGTCTTTGTCGGTAATAACATACTGCCTGACGAAAAAATGTCCTGGCACCAACATACCATTCCCACTCCCTCGGAGGTTATGGGAAAGTTCAAGAGCTTGGGATGTGAGTGCCACATGTTTTGTTAGTAAACAAAAATCAGCCTTAGTTTGTTCTCACAATCCAAGTAAAAATTTGCACGGGGGACAGCTAGGTTATTTAAAAAAGACAACGATCACACGTAAATGTGTTTATAGGGAGCCAGGACTGCACGAAATGCGGGTGATTTCCTCCTTCCACACCAACCCTGCTCCGATGGTGATTGTGCGTGGGCACAGTCGGTCGCAAGTAAGAACAACCCACCAACGCATGTCACCCCTGACCTCCTCACCAGTCCGCGTGCGCTAGTCTAAAACGAACAGGTGGACATATATTACGAAGGGTGAGAATGCCCAGATAATTATTGAGAATTAGCCATTCAATCCTGAAACAGTATTCTGAGTACGACTGACTTAACACGTCAGTTGGCAATCTATCAAGCCGAGATTGGTAAGTGGCTGTCTGAAATGGTACAGGAGGTGGGCTAACTCATGAAATATCAACCGAAATTCCAAAATATGTTTTCGTTTCGAAAAGATTAATTAAATAGTGTCCTAAAACAAATCATCTTGCAGCCTAATTCTATTATAATTCAGTTATCTTGGGATACTGGCTTTCGAAACAACATCTTTCCGGACGCATGCATAAACCGCATCCTAAAAATGACCACTTAAGTAGAATGCCTTTTTCTTTTTGATTTTCCGCGCCCTTAAAAATGCAATTATATTTCATAGAAAACATGAATAAAAATATTCATTCTTTTGCTCATTCGGTAGCAAATTATATCTTTTTCCAATTTTATACTCGAAGGAAGGGGATAATTCGGTTTTAAAAAAGTTTCTAATTGTGAAATTTTTAATACCGTAAAAAGACCGTTCATAAAACGTCATGTATCTGCATTCACTAATGTGGCTTGTAAAGTTAACAATATGGCTCAAATCCACTGCTGAATTTTATGAACTCCATATGGTTTCCTCTTAATACCGTGGAGAACTGCATGGTTTTCTGTACGCGGAAAATATACGAATTGTAGTTTGGAAACTCTGGACGCAAGTGTAACGGCAGATCGGGGTTCAAAATTATTTGGGAATTGGAAAAGTTTTTTAAAATCGAATTATACTCTTCGTCCAAATATGAACTTGGAAGAAGATGTAATTTGCTACCGAATGAGCAAAAGAAAGAATATTTTTATGAATGTTTTCTATGAAATATAATTTAATTTTCAAGGGCACCGAAAATCAATGAGAAAAATGTATGCTACTTAAGTAGTCATTTTTTACAGAGTGTGGTTTTTGCATGCCATTCGAAAGCCGGCATCCTAACGTACCTGGAATATTATAGAATTATGTTGCAGGCTGACTAGTTTTACAAGTCTACTCAATTAATATTTTCGAAACGAGAACGCATTTTGGAATTTCTTTTAACATTTCGTGAGTTAGCCCACCTACTGTAAATACGTTGATTTGTCCTGAGGGTGAAGTACGCTGTGTCGGCCTCCATTGTACAAAGATAAAGTGCAATGGAGGTGAGAAATGGTGCCCCTATGACGACGTGGATGAGTCTCGATGAGGAAGCATCTCCTCGATCAATGTAGGGTCCTTATTCTTGAGAGGTCATGTGTTGCGTGCATTGGGATTGGGAGGGTGTAATCAGTCAGGAAATACTCGAGAAAAGTCAGGCGGTGAACAGAGACCTCTACGCGGTCAAACCGCGTCGTTTAACTGAAGCCACTCAACAGAAGCTACCCGACCATCAGGACCAACTGATTCGGAATCATGATGACGCCCGAACGTGGATGGTTCAACTCTTCAAAGTGGCCACCCAAGAGCTCTACTAGGAAGTTCGGCCGCATCCACCTTACAGAGCCGACCTAAATCAGTTGGACCATTGCCTTTTTCAGTCAATTCATCGTTGAATTCGACGACGATGAGGACCACGGAAGCTTATTTAAGACAGGAAATTCCAAAATTTTAAACGTTACTGGAAAACAGTGAGAGTGGATATGGAAAGCAGAAAGAGAGCTTTCGACGAATACGTAACACTTGACACCACAACCCAAACTGACAGGACAAAATGCATTTGAATGAAGCCAAAAAGGCCTAGTAGACAACCCAACAGGGTTTTTAACAATAACAAAAAATCAATGAATCCGCCATAAAATGTTCCACAAGTCAAGTTGTTTTTTTAGTAGTCTCATTATGGAAAGTTCAATAAGTGAATAAGCAGAGTATGTCAACTTAGAAAAAATATATAACTTAGAGATTTTCGAGATTGATGTATGAATTTAGGTGCATTCTCGTATGTCCGGGTTTAATGATCCTGCCGAAAAGTCTGTCAGCTGTTCCAACTCAATGTCTGAATGTTGCGGAGCCTACGCGAACTGAACTTGTCGAACAAACTGTAAACCTGGCGGGCATATGCCGACATTGGTGTTTCTCGAATAACACACGTATTTTATAGAACCCATTTACCGGAACTTTTAATAAGCAAATTCAAAGTTGGAGAAGATGTCAAAGACATCAAAGCAATTTCATGCAATTATCAAAGGGTATTTGAAAAATGTAGTAGCTGGTTCGCCTCATGGAATGTTAACTCCACTTTGGAATGTGTTTACGATTAGAAAGGATTACTTAGGTGGAGTTTTAATACTGATTACTGTGCGGCACACTCCCAAAATACTCCAGTTATGCCAGGGTGTCGGCTTTAGGAGGAGTTTCTTTTCGGTTAACTGCAAGATCCCCATTCTGTTTGAAGTGTTCGATTGAGAAGTGTGCAATTTTTCATTAAATTTCGGTGCCAGAGTTAAATACACTTTATAGAAAAACGCCTGAAAATATTCTTGCATGTATTCATTCTGTGACAAATTAGGTTTTCAAATTCGATGGTCAAAGAAAGGACGTCTTTGAGTTTTAAGAATCCTTTTTTTATTTATGAAACTTTTTAAGACCGTGAAATGTCCATTCACAGAGCATCATGCCTGCCTTTTTATCGATGCTAACTCATGAAATGTTAACTGAAATTCTGAAATGCGTTTTCCACTCTAAAAGATTACTTACGCAGGGCTTGCATATTAATCATCATGCAGCATAATACCAAGATAATTCAGTTACTTCTGGATGCCGGCATTTGAAAGAACTTCTTTTCGGTCGCCTGCAAAAGCTACACTCTGCAAAATGTAGCTACTGAAGAAGTATTAACTTTTCTCACTGATTCTCATTGCTCTCACAAATTAAAATACATTTCGCAGAAAACATGCATAAACATATTCATTCTTCTACTCATTTGGTAGCAGATTACGTCATTTTTAAATATGATACTTGACGAAGGGATATAAACCGGCTTTAAAAAACTCTTCTAGTTCCCGAATACTTTTGAACCGACCTGCGGTCACGCTTGCATTCATGGTTTCCAAACTACGACCTGTACATTCTCCGTATACAGAAAATCGTACATTTATATACGATATTGAGATGAAACCATATGGGTTCATGAAATTTAGCAATGGATTTGAACTATATTGTTAACTTTACAAGCCACACTGGTAAATGCAGAGACAAGATGTTGTATGAACGGGCACTTCACAGTCTTAAAATTCCCATAATTAGAGACTTTGAAACCGAATTATGCCCTTCCTCAGAGTACAAAATTTTAAGAAGACGGGATTTACTACCAAACGAGTAAAAGAACAAATACAATAGGTGTGCAAACTCATGAAATGTTAGTCGAAATTCTGAAATGCGTTTTCCACTCGAAATGACTACTTAAGTGGAGTTGTAATAGTAGTCACCTCGAGCATAATCCAAAGATAACTGAACTTCTTCAGGATGCCAGCCTTTGAACTAACTTCTTTCCGGCTGCATGCGAAGAGCACACTCTGCAGAAAATGATTACTTAAGTAGCATGCATTTTTGCATTGATTTTTGACGCCCTTAAATTTTCAATTATATTTTATGGAAAGAATATATAAAAATATTAATTCTTCTACTCGTTTGGTAGAAAATTGCATCCTCTTTCATTTTTATACTCGAAGGAAAAATAGAACTTGATTTTCAAAACTTTTCCAATTTCCGAATAATTTTGGACCCGACCTGCCGTTACACTTGTATTCAGGGCCGTATATTTTCCGCGTACGATAAAGCCGGCATTTCTCTACGGTGTTAAGAGGAGACTATATGGGCTTCATACAATTTAGCAGTGGACTTGAGCCACATTGTAAACCTTACAAGTCACGTCAGTAAATGCAGAGACAAGATTTTTTATGAACGGGCATTTCGGAGTATTAAAAAATCTCGTAGTTGGAAACTGTTTTAAAACCAAACTTTACCCTTCGTTAAAGTATAAAAATGGAAGAAAATGCAATTTTCTACCAAACGCGTAGAAGAATTAATATTTTTATGTATGCTTTCCATAAAATATGATTTAAGATTTAAGGGTGCCAAAAATCAATGAAAAATGCATGCTACTTAAGTGGTCATTTTCCGCAGAGTGCGCTTTTTGCATGCGGCCGAAAATAAGTTCGTTCAAAGGCTGGCATCCTGTAGAAATTTAATTATCTTTGGATTATGCTGCAAGTTGATTACTGTTACAACCCCACTTACGTAATCATTTCGAGTGGAAAACGCATTTCAGGATTTCGGCGAACATTTCATGACCTAGCACTCCTACTGAATTTTCCTGCACGTTTTCTATGAAATATATTTAAATTTATAAGGGCAGCGAAAGCCACTGAGAAAAATTCATGCTGTTGAAGTAGTCTTTTTTACAGAGTATATTTTCTGCCGGCAGAGGAAAATAAGTTCATTCGAATTTCGGCATCCTGAATTATCTTTTGATTGTGCTGCAACGTGATGAACATTTAAACCCTACTTAAGTAATCATTTCGAGTGGAATACGCATTTCATATTTTCGGCTAACTTTCCATGAGTTGGTACATCTACTCTATTTCTGTGCATGTTCTACGTCAAAATTCAAGGGTAATTGCGTGCTATTTGAGTAATCACTCCATATAGGGCGTGGGTCTTGCAGACGACCAAAAGAGAGATCATTAAAAAGCCAGCACCCTAGCGTTATGAAGTATATTGGAGCAATTCTGCATGATACTCAACTTACAACACCACCTGGATAATCTCCTCTAATTTCAAACACATCCCAAAATTTCGTTTAACGTTTCATTAAGTAGGCAAGCCACTATACGCACATTTAGGCAGAGAGGGACAGCCGTCGCTGACTTAAATTGTGTCGCAGCGCACAAATCGACTAGTAATCACATTCCACGATTTACCGTATTTCACCCTGCTGTTATACAGCGCACCTAAGTACCACAGTCATGATTTATACGTCTTGGCACACAGTGCATTGTTATTTACCAGTGCCATTCAAGTGCACGCAAACTTGAGACGTTAATATAAATAAGGGGGTCATGTTTTGACGCTTACCCTTGTGGCTTAAATTTTCCCCCTACTATGTGTCACATCTCAAGCCTTAGCCGTCCGTCCAGGTGTATAGGTCAAATAAGACAGGAACTACGCACACGGAACACACGTGAGCTGTGCGACGGGAAACTACCTCGCACGCTAGAAATGGGTGGCATTATTAAGCTAACGTCCGTGAAGGCATTTCGTCAGTTTACTGTCTGGTGTGCTACCCCACCCGTAAACTCCCCCCCCCTCCCCCCCCCCCTCCTTCCTGCACCACCACTCACGTATAACACGATCTACAGTCTACCGACAGCTAATTGGGGGCCTTCACCCTACCGTTGCTTGCAACTGTTCTGGCCGGCAACGCTAAAAGTCATGAGATAATCAAAACTATGATTCCAGATGATAACTCAATTAATCGACCTTCCGTCAGCATTCAAAATCCTCCACAATGGCCTCCAGGGGCATTACTCTTCTCACAAAAAGTGTTCTATAAACGCCATTTGTTAGGGCTTTTCTATGATCTCTCACGGCGGAATCTCTTCAGACGAATAAGCCGGTGGTTTGGAGGGCCGGTCCTTTTTCTTATTCCCAAACCGAACTAGTGCCTGGGCATCCCCTTGACTACAGTCTTCTTTTAGGGCCCAACCAGTTGAAACTCGGTCTTCACAGTCCTGGTATCTCCAGGGGGCCTGGACTGATCAGATGCCTCTCTCCGTCATGCCAAGACGGGGCATACAATAATGACGAGAACTATCATCCTGATACTTAACAGTGGCGTCAATGATCACAGATGCTTAGTTGTCAGTTTTTGCCTGACTATAGGGTAGGGCCACTGCGTCCAAACCTCGCACCGGACAACTGACCGGCTTGGACAGTGGACTGGTGCCTGGGAGATGGGAGAGGGAGTGAGGTCGATCCTCTCTCTCTCCCAGAGCATATTCCTCACTATGAGCACTCTGACGCGCTTGAGACTGTCACGGTGGACTAAGAGATGTGGCATGGAAGACCTCCAAATTATGAGATAACTTGGTCCTCCACTCAGGACTTGAAAGTCATCCTGCGATGACTCCTTTCTGGTGCGGCCTTTGTGGGATTCAAGTCGTCATCTCCACTTACTTGTCCCACGAAATCATGGTCGTTCTTTTTCTGGTGCGGGTGCGCGGGTCCACGCCGTGTCAGCCACCGGAGGTCGACCCGCCTCCGGTCTGATTGGCCTCGAAGGAGGAAGAGAAGAGAGTGCGGTAGATGCAACGCAAGTGTGCTACCATCGAGGTGACAGTTCGACAGTCGATTTCAGCTATGCCCACCGTGTGCTCCACAGCAGAGTGCGATCAGGGGCCGATGACTTGTGCATGAATGGTAGACTTACACTGCGTTTACTGCACCCTCTCTTCTTCCCACACCTGAGTCCGGTGTCAAGAGAGAGTCAAGAAGACCGGAGGCGGGAGGAGGTGTGGGTGGCTGGCGCAGTCGGAGCCGCCCCTAGGTGTGCCGCCGCACTCGGCTCGGAACCCACGGAGTGAGAATGCCGTAGGGGTCACATTAAGAAGGAACCTTTGCAGCCTGCCTCCCAGTCCACCATTTCACCACTTCACACATGCACAAACTATTATCACTAAAAACTAAATCACGCGCACGTCATTGGCTCTGCACCCAACTGGCAGTTGGCACACGGGGACATCGTCGGAAATTACTGTGTCCAAATGGTTTATTAGTTAATTTGCAGACACCTATATTCCCATCAATAAAACCGAACTGAACTGCGTCTCTGTTGGGAGGAAAACGCGTCATTGTCTCCGGCTGTGCTAGAGGATGAGAGTGCTGTTGATGGACATTTAGGCCGAACTATAGAAGCATTAAAGGCATATCGAACGCTCCGTCGGACTCCTGTTCTCCCATGCACTTCGGAGAAAGAAAGAAAGATGGGGGAATGAAGAGAGAGAGAGAGAGAGAGAGAGAGAGAGAGAGAGAGAGAGAGAGCAGAGTAGAGTAGAGCAGTGAACGCCAGTCTCACGCACAACACACTCCCAATCGGAGCGGACAGAGCTCTAATCCAGGTGGCTCAGGTGGCTGGAGGATCTGACTTGACGGTTTGGCCGCTGTAAACGACGACGACGTCTACAGTGATGCAGCATTACGTAGCATCTACCAACCCACCTCTTCCCGCTCCCTCTACGTTGCTCCGATAGTGAACAATTGCCAAGGAGACTGAATGTGGGTGCGGGCGCAGTGACTAACAGAGCTAAACGGCCCGTCTGCGCCCACCACACACACGACCTCGTCACATCAGGCTACGATTAGGACGACCCCAGCCTCATATCAGTGCTCGCACTATTTAAAATGATGCAGCGCAGTTCATTGGCGTTGCTTGTAGGCATGAAACTGTAGGAGGAAACTACAGACTGGAGGTCTAGTATTCCGTCTTGGGTTGAGATGTATCCACATCCCACACCAAAATCTATGCCTGCATGGCTTATACTTACTTTCGTTGGATAGACATCTGAATTTTGTTGGTTACCTCGGCAGTAGTACCTTGGAAAGTGTCTTTTTCACATCCATCTCCCTTGACCTCGCTAAGTCAGTTGAATTTTGGTTATATGCCCCGAAAGTGATTGTATGCTCATCCGGTAGCTCACGCCATAAAGCCGCAGTAAACAAAAACGTTATGACTTTGAACGGCAACGTACTGAGCATTTTATTCAACTGGTATAATACATTACTTGATCATAATGCGGTGTGGTCGTCGGGTAAGGTTCAGTGTTTAAAGGATCTAGGGCTCAGAGGAAAATCCATAATTTAGAAATGTGTACATCAACATGAGATGACACTATTATGGAGTTGGTTCTGCTGGTACCGTTCTCACAGGCATTGTGAAGAGTATTCAGCGATGACGGTGGAATGATGTTGGGGGTCAGCCGCGTTCATGTGGTACAGTGCTGCCTGGGGGTTAATTTCAGGAGGGTGGGCGCGATCATATTTCAGTCCGACCTCGTCCTAAATTAGGGTCTGGTCAGGGAGCGTCTCTCTCTCTCACGATCCCAGCCGACAGATTGGGAGCTCGTGGTTTAACTGGTAAAGCGCAAAGCTCAGAAGCCAGCAAGACCAAGGCCAACGTGTCAAATCCTCCCGATCTAGGACTGGGTTATAATTGGTCGTCAACGGCCGTCGGTGACAACTACGTAAGCAGGTATTTTGACCTAGTAGACGATAGTAGTAATAGCATTACTGCCAGCGGCAATACAGCAAGCATCTTCACTCATGAATGGTATTTTTGGCAGATTTGAATACTTTCGGGTAAGGTGGTACCATATTAACGGCACAGGTACCAGCCAAAAACCCATACACGCGTGTTTCGCCGATGTTTTGTCGCTGCATGGCGCAGCTGCGAGGGGTTCGGCTCGTCAATGGGTCCCCCAGCATTCACCCAATTGGGAAAAACTCGATGGCCTTCGTGGGGCTCGAACCAACGACTTTAAGGGTAAGGTTTCAGCACAGCTTAAGTCCGAGCTCCGAGACCCCAACCAGTATTTGCGAGCTTAATCACATCCTGGCGTTGGCTGTAATCACGTTTTGCACTTAAAGTCGTTGGTTCGAGGCCCATCGAGACCGCTGAATTTTTCCCAATTGGGTCTGATACACTTTCCTGTATTCTGAATACGCTTCGACCGAGGAACAGCCATGGCTCATCAGCCTCAGTGGGTATCACTGTCCTCCAGAAAGTTTGCGCGAGCTTACCTATTTTTCGCTACATACCGTTTTCAAAACGCAGACTGCGAAGTGGTGCGACCTTCGGCATCGGAACCGGTGGTGGTTACGGCAGCACGGAGTGGCTGGGGAGGCTGGTACACCAGACTGACGTCTGGTTGCTAGGACCGCTAGGGGCACAACGACCAGTACATGTGTCCGTCTCCTCCGGCCGAGTGTCTTTGTGCGCGGGACAAGCAGTCCGGCCTGCTGACGGATGCTCCACAGCAGTCGAGGCTACTGCCACACTACCATCCCCCCCGCTCCCCTCCCCTGCATTCATCCCATGCCTTATAAACAATGTCTACAAGGGCCTAATGTCCACCTCGAGGTTGGGCATAAACAGATGGGCTCCTCAATGGC
>CACRXP010000011.1:2312283-2334832 GCA_902702965.1 Spirometra erinaceieuropaei
TTTTCAAACGCTCGAGCCTGACAGCGAGACAGTAAGATAGGGTGTGCCTAATTACTGACTTCCGTTACACCGACTCTTCTTTTGTCCGCCGTAATTCTGACTCGAAAGTCTACAGCGCAGTGCGTTGCCCAGAGAGACATCTGTGTAGGGAAATTTGGCCACCGCAGAATGTAGGCGCCCCTTATCTTTAAAGCAGTTCCTCTTACATTCGGTGGGATGGAAAATCGTCCTTCCCCTGTTCCCATGTGCAGACTGCTGGCTTGGAAATAAATAAAAAAACCATACCCTGGCTCTCTACTCCTCCTTAGAGAATTAAACGGCGCAACTTTCGATATCTTCCTCCACCGCGTTCAGTCTTGGTGGAATGTTTTATGGACTCACTTAATTACTTTTTCCTAACCGGCTTTAAGCTGCTTTGGGAAGTACTGTAGGTGAGCTAACTCATGAAATGTCAACCGAACTTCCGAAATTCGTTTGAAAAGATTAATTAAGTAGGGTTGTATAAATAATCATCATGTAGCGTAATTCAATAATAATTCTGTTGCCTCAGGATGTCGGATTTCGAACCAACCTCTTTCCGGTTGTATGCAAATCTAAACTCTGCAAAAAGTGACTACTTAAGTGGTATGCATTTTTTTCATTGATTTTCGATGTCTTTATAAATTCAAACATATTTCATAGAAGAAATACAAAAAACTATTAACTCTTTTGCTCATTTTGTAGAAAATTACGTCTTCTTCCAATTCTATACCCCGAAGGAAAGGTACAATTCGGTTTTAAAGAAGGTTCTAATTGTGAGATTTTAACACCGTGAAATGATCGTTCATAAAACGTCATGCCTCTGCATTTACCAACGTGGCTTGTAAAGTTAACAGTACGGCACAAATCCACTGTTTAATTGTATGAACCCCATATTGTTTCCTCTTAATACCGTAGGGAAGTAAATGGTTTTCCGTACGCGGAACATATACGGCTTGTAGTTTGGGAACCCCGAATGCAAGTGCAACGGCAGGTCGGGTTCAAAATTATACAAGAATTGAAAAAGTTTTTGAAAATTAAATTATGACGTTTTGTGAACGGCCATTTCATGGTGTTAAAAAGCTCACAATTATAAACTTCTTGAAAACCGAATTTGACCGTTCCTTCGGGGTATAAAATTGGACGAAGACGTATTTTTCTACCAATTAAGCAAAAGAGTTAATATTTTGTGCATTTGTTATATGAAATACGTTTGAATTTATAAGGGCATCGAAGATCAATGAAAAAATGCATACCACTTAAGTAGTCACTTTTGCAGAGTTTAGATTTGCATACAACCGGAAAGAAGTTTGATCGAAAGCCGAATTATTATTGAATTACACTGTATGATGATTATTTATACAACCCTACTTAATTAATCTTTTCAAAACGGAAACGCATTTCGGAATTTCGGTTGACATTTCATGAGTTAGCCCACCTACTGTGTTTACTGGTGGAGGTTTAAGATCTTTCCCAAAAACAAAACCACCGTTTAGCATCGCGAAACATGACACTTCTTCTTAAATTTTTTCGCAAATAATTCGAAATCAACCAGCCCCCAACTCCATTTCGAATGTTTCTTCACTTATCAGCATTTAGAAGACCAGCTGCCGAGCATACATTTGCTTTCGGTCGCTTCTCATCATCCCAGTGTTTTAAGACGAACTTTAGTCGACTTCTCTTATTACTGAAATGCCTTTGCGTCTACCTCGTTCCTGTATAACTGTACTGGCTTGACGAGAGTTTATAGAAAGGAAACCTAGGCCCACCAACTGGTTTTCTGAATACTGCCATAGGAATTTTCGCAACCCTTATCAGCATTAACCAAAATGTCTTCTCATAATGAATTCGCAGGAAAAGTTTGCCGCTGCTGATTTCCTATAAATTAAATAAAATGAATGAAAATGTCATGTACGGTAGGAGAGTTCAAAACTATACTGACCTTCCTGATTGGTATAATAGTGTATTTTGTGCGTGCCTACGCTGTGTCAGAGTAAAAAGCACTTTATTTTTGATCGGAAAATTGCATGCCCGCCACCATGACCGGCACAGCACTCAGAATGGGATAGGTCAAGTATAACGCAATTCGGACGCTGTCAGAACTCTTAGATTACATGAAAAACTACGGTATGAATTTAACACAGACACACAAAGCAGAATTTGCTGGAACCAATGAATTTCGCGACAGCCTATTAAAGGCAGTATAATCGTCCAATCCGGTTGTACATTGACTTCAAGTGTTTTAGGTTTCTAGAAAGTCAGCTGTGCGCAAATAAGGGGGGTTTGTTTTAAATAAAAAAATCCCGCCTTAGAAAGGCATTTTTATAGCAAAAACGGAGAAAAAGCGAACTATGCATTATAAGGATTGGTGTATGGCACTAAGTTGTTTTTGAGTCCAGAATATTCGACCCATCTTGAACGTTGGAGAATGATGATTTCGACCGGAGGTAGAATCGGCTGCGAGTGGCCAGAGTTGGTCTTTGGCTATTTGTCAGGGCTTGAGTCCGATCACATCTTTTATTTGTGTGATTTAGCTGACTAACTGGGGTTAGCAATAGGGTTGGAGCATCTAAAATCCCACTCTTAAGTGGCCATTCTACTAGCCTTCATTCTTCTTACTGCAACGTCAAGTAAGGGTTTCGCGAAACTTATTTTGTTCGACAGTGTTTGAAGGAGAAGCAAAACGGACAAAATGCAAATATCAGAATATAATGCCATTTTTCTGCCTTGTCCTTGGCGCGATTAGATACAAGGTGTCCCAAATGTTTCTAAACACTTTCTTTTTCCATTGTTTTTCAAATACCATTCGAAAATACGTAAAGCCATCAAAATTGTCCCTTGTCAAGAACTTTTTCAGTCCTAACAGCGGATCAGCGCCGGGTTCCAGAAGCTTTATGGCCGTTACACTGTTCCAACGCGTACCACCATTTACGCTCTTCAGGGCGAAGTTCTGCAAACAAAATCTGTCCTTGACAAACCATGCAGCAACACCACCACCACCACTGATGAAAAAACCAATCGCCTGGTACAGGAATTCGCGCAAAGCCAGAAAAGTCCCTTCGGAGTGCTGCACTGGAACTCAGCCCCAACAAATGCTTTGGCGGATGCTTTGGAGAGTGATTAAACACCACCTGCCCCGACTCCGGGTTCTTCTGACGCCTTCAATCGGGAGATTATGGCGCACGTGTAGAAATGCGTGAATCATTCCTCCGCCATTACCAAGACGACCCTCAACACCGGGAAAACTACTGGTTCAGAAACGAGTCTGACAAAGCACACGGCTGACGAGTTGGGGGCGGAGGGGGAGTCGAACCCAACAGCAATTCTGGAGCGGTCATCTCCAATCTTGCGCCGTCGATCGATGATTGGCTAGCACACCCTATAACTGTCGCTTGTTCTGTCCTTGCTGCCATCTCTGACGATGGACTCCTCCTGTACGGGTTCGAAAGCTCAGAACAATAAACAGAATGTTCCGGCGCTCGACCAACCTTCTTCTTCACCTGGAACTCGAACTTTCGTACACAAATGCGTGCTAGGCTAAATAGTAACTGAAAAAGCGCATAACGCTTGCTCGCTTTTTCACACTTTCCTCAAACGGGCTTGGACCATGGGGTAACAAGAGTGTTTCTGATTTCATAAAAAGAGATCCCTTATGCCGGATTACTCCTCCCGACTTGAAAGCAAACCCCTTGTCTTTTATTATCGGCTCGGACAGTGGCTGGGGGCAGGGGGTGGGAGTAGAGAGTGAGGTCGACGGCTCAGCGTAAGTTCCTTAATATAAACAAGCTGACGGTCTTGAAGCTATCACGGTGCGTTGAAAGTCGTGGCTTGGAAGGTTGCCAACTGATAGGATAACTTGGACCTCGCAGTCAGCCCAATGTGTGTTTGTGTAGGGTGGTGGACAATCGTCCTTCTGATCCTTGTTGGGACGTTGTTGTTGTTGTTGGTCAAAAAACTGGTCATTTTCTGTGTAGACCAGGGGTGTGGAGTGGAACGCCAGAGTACGGGCCCGACCGTGCCATCCACCTGCGCCCCCCCCCCCGCCTCCGCTCTTCTTGACTCTGTCTGAACACGGGGGAGGAGAGAGTGCGGTAGATGCTGCGAAAGTCTACTATCACTATAAACTAATTCACGCGCAAGTCACCGTCCTTGTTCCGCCTTGCTGTAGAGCTCACGGTGGACATATTCGGAAACGACGGTCGAACTGCCGGCGGACTGGTGGACTGAAAGTCAGGCTACAATGGCTCCTTTTTAATGTGGCTTCTATGGCACTCTCACTCCGTGGGATCCCAGCCGTCCCATTCATACCTTGTTGTGTGTGAAATTCTCTTCTACTGTTTATTGTGAGCCAAGGTGTGTGGTAATACCTCTAGGTGTGGGTTTTTCCCGTGGCGGCCACCAGCGTCCTCTCCTGCCCTCAGTCATTTTGACTTGGTGACGACACCAGGCCCCGGTCGGGGAGGAAGAAGAGAGTGTGTGGTAGATGCTTTGCAAGTCTACCATCACTATAAACTAATTCACGCGCAAGTTACTGCCCCTGCTTTCACCCTCCTGTGGAGCACACGGTAGACAGCGTCGGCAAGGACGGGGACGGGGTTGGTCATGGGAATGTGGACCCCCCTCCCCCGTTACAGGTGAACTTGCCCTAAATTCTAGGATCAACCAGGGTTAGTGTTTATGTAAGGATTAGAGTCAGGACACGAGAATAGGCACCCTCTGGGATTTGTCGCGAGGCCATCTGCGATATGACATGTCCATATCCCCGTGTTCTTCCGACGGAGGTTTTATGTTGAACGACATTGCTTCTACTGGGCAGAAATGGGATAGCTGCGGGCAAAGTGTAATCGGGTTAAAGAGTCTGACAGCATAATTGAATGAAGTAAGCATGTCTTGGGGATAAAGGCATACCTGAGTGTGTGTGTGGGTCTGAGAGAGCTCGTAGTATTGGGGGTCCATGATCGTATGGGGATAAAGCCTCCGAAGCAAGATAGACCAAAGCGTATTGGCACGGCTAACAGCATCGAACGTATTCGCATCCAACCATCTCTATTCTGCGCAAACCCTGAGCAGTGTCAATGTGAACCGGAGTTACCCGCCTGGGGTAAACGGGATACGAAACCACTCCAGGCAGTACGATGCTACCACTACGCCGGTGAGGGTTGTACAAATGCCGCCACAGGACATTCCCCGTCCGAGCTTCTGGGCTCGCGCAGGAATTAATTGTCAGAGGTAGGGAAACAGCAGCGAAGGTCACTGCGTTTGCGAAACACGGGCGGCATATGCGGGCGGAAGGTCGGCATACCGACCGTCTCTCAAACAGTCCTCCTATTTACATAAAATGTGTGCGTGACTGGAGTATCACACGTTCGTATTCTGTTTACACACAGGCCTGAACGATTCTCTTCTTTCAGATTTACCTATATAGGCGCATTTTTACCGCATTGACAAACACAGAAAGTCCTCTCTGGCCGTCTCCTCCAGCTCAGCACTGACCGAGCGTCCTCCTCGCGGGTGTTCAGCTATAATTTATAGCTCGTCTAAATGCACACTCACTCTTCCCCCCCACCCTCACTACCGCCTGCTCCCCATTTGAAGTCCCGGAGCTGGCGCCGAGTCGAGTCGCGGTGAAAGGGCGCCCACAGATTGCTATAAAACAAATTCCTGCTGCTGCCGCTGCTGCTGCTGCTGTCTACGGCGGATGCGCTACGTCCGGCCAACAATCGGCATCACCATTGCCGCCGCCGCCGCCGCTGCTGCTTGCATTCGACCACCTGGTATCGCCTGACTGCACCCGAATTTTACGATGTGTGGACCGACAGAGAGAGAGGGAGAGAGACGCGCTCGCCCTCGCCCTTCCTTTGGTTGTTGCGTGATCGGCAGAACAGAATGCAAGCGTCGGCAAAGCATAGCTCGTTTGCGTAAGAAATACGCGTAGGTCTACGGTCAAAAAAGGCCTCAATTTCAAAAAAGCACGCGGATGTTCACGTGCCAGACAATGTATTCCGAGAGAATCTGGGTGCCTTCAAACTAAAAGGCAGTCCTTCCGACTGCCGTGTCCCTACATGAACAGTCAGCTGTAGGATGGTACGCCTGTCTGCAACTAGCCTACGAACTGTCTACTACACTTAAATACCCTGAGCTAAATGCAAAAAGTCTGCCTTCGCCACGCACACCCCTAAAGTGCGTAGGCCCTTTGAGGGGGGGGGGGGAGTGGTGGTCGGGATCTATGAGGAATTTCGGTTCGGCGAAACCTGTTATAGATGAAGAGGAGATACATGACAAGAGGAAGAACTTGCGTAACAGTACTCCACACTCTAAAACGCAGAGTCCAGGGTCATCAGTAAGCATCGCACACTTCTGCACAGATAGGTCAATATTAGGATGGAAGTGAAGTCTACGTCTGTTACTGACTCCGTTCCCATATACGCCGACATCTCTGTTATTTTTAGCAGTTAAGGCATACAGGAAATAGGGGAACACCCGATAGTCACTTTTTCAACTTTTTCCGTCCTTGTCGGCCTACTATGGGTTGGACACCTACGTGAGACGCTCCAACTTTATGACCAACCAATATAAAGTTAAGATAGAATAGCGGACAGATGAATACGTGAGGAGATTGAAATCGCGGCAATTATGGGTTTATTCGTCCGATATTCCACTAGCCGTACCCCGACCAACGGCTACGATCGCAAAAGACATGCGCATTTACCTGCATAGATGGCCTGCAGATGAGATACAACGACTGGGGTAGAAGTGGCCTTGACCTAAATTCCACGGGGAGAGAGGTAGGTTAGAATTGTGGCTAGCGTCAGAGTTGGGATTAATCCTAAAGTCAGGAGGGCTAGGACTAGGGTCAGACTTAGAGATGTTAGAGCTACTGTGATGAGGGTTAGTGTTAGAGCTATGGTAACATTAGGATATCCTCGATTAGGATTAGAGTCAGGAGGATAGGCGCTAGTGTTAGAGTTAGGGTTAAAGCTAGGACACGGTAATAGGCTACACCCCCGTGGAATTCAGGGACAGTCATCCTCGTGGAAGAGGGGGGCTCACCGACCGACATGAAAACGAGCCCGTGAATCAGTAGTTAGAACGCTGGACTTCTAACCAACAGAGCGGATTCGAACCTCGTGGGTTGCATTGAGTGAGTGACGGTTAATAAGACGGAAATGGCTATTCCAGTCTCCAGTGTTCCTGTCGGGAATGTTGTTCTACTTACTTCCACGTTCAATCTGCCCTTTTTAATACTCATTTCCTCAAAACGCTGGTCTGCGAGATAATAATTCACTTGTACTTCCGTGTTTCCGATCAGTACAAAGACCGGATCCTCAGTGCTAACGCAACGAAACTCATCAGTACCTTCCCACCTGTCAGCCCAGTTTGGGATTGGTGGAGCGTTCACTCATGCAAGAAGAGGCGAACATCTATCGGTTTGGCTACCGAGAGGGCATGCATAAGACCGAAGCAATTCCTATCTCATTCTTTCCACGTCTCGGCCGGTCTTCACTGCTGTCATTCGCTCGACCGCTTTAAGGCCAGGCCGGTGGTTGTCTGCGAGTGACCGCTGCCAACACATTAAGACAAATTCATATATATATATATATGATGTTAGGGGGCGCTCACCGATCGTTCATACGGAACTCACTCGTTCGGTTGTGCCTTAAGGGCTCTCTCTCGAGCCCAACCAGCAGCCGCACAGCGGCGCATGATATATAGGCAGAATGATATTACCGACAAAGACAAGGGAGACTGGCCCGGTGAGTAGAGGCGTTGACTTCTACACCAACGGGTCGCGAGTTCGAGGCTCGGGTGTTCCACACTTCGGGCTTGGGTATGGCTGGCTGACGACGGCTAATAAGCCAGAAATGGCCATTCCAGTCTCCCTTGTCTTTGTCGGTAATATCATTCTGCCTAAATATATATATTTAACTCCAAGTCCTGCAATGAGTAATTTCTGAAATAATGCACTTGATATATATATATATATATTCACTCAGGAATGGGCGCACACCGATCCATTGGCTTCTCGAGGCAGACAAGTTTGGTATGGATGATAGATACCACAAACAGGCAACCACCTACCAGACCGAAGCCGGTCAAGGTATGATGGCAGAGGGGAAACGATCGAGCCCATACATATTTCTTCAGTACCACATGACCCGGCGATTGAGAGCATAACCCGATGCCTTCGAGATAATCCAACCAGCATTCCAATACAACACGTTTCAGAAATGCTCAGCCTCTGTCTCAAGCACTACTGACAATTCGATGGAAAGTTTTCTCAACAGGTTAGGGGTACACCAATGGGATCGCCAATGTCAGGTCTACTAACTGAACTTGTACCATAACAACTAGATGAGGAAGTTACGCGAACCTTTAAACCAAAAAATGTGGCTCTGATACGTAGGCAATACGTCTGTTATCATGAAGAACTGCGAAATTAAGCAATTGCATCTGAGTCTGAATAGCGTCTTCCCAGCTATCCAGTTTACTCGCAAAGAGGCAACAGGAGGCATTCTCCCGTTTCTAGACTCCAGTATCTAAACGCTCAGTGATGGCGGTCTTGCACCTAGCGCCTACCGAAAAGACTCCAGTGCTGACGTCATTCTTAATTATGAAAGAAACTATCCTGCGGCTCATAAAAGGAGCTGTGTCCGAACCCTTTTCCACCGGGCCTATCGTTAATGCAGCAGCGTTGACCTACTTAAGAAAGAACTCGTTTTCTTGTATCGGTTATTCCGACTCAACGGATACTCGGTCAGCTTTGTGAAAAATTGTCTCTGACATCGGAGACAACCACAGGGCGATGGTTCTAATGAGGGAACATAACTTCGGAAATTCTCCTCTCTACCTTACATGCAGGGCATTTCCGAAGCGATCACCCGACAACTAAATCGGTTTGGCATCTTTATTGCCCACAAGCCGGCGTCCTCCCTGAGCGCAACACTATCCCGAGTAAAAGACCCTATACCCGAAGAACAGCCAACCAATGTTATCTACCGAATTTCGTGTGCTGACTGCTCTTGCGACTATGTTGGTCACAGAGGCCGACGACTTGGGACGCGTATTAACGTACTTAAACTAGCCATCCACCGACGTGACCCTTTGTCACTAGTGTTTGCGCACGCCATTGAATGCGACCATCTCTTCAATTGGGAAGGAACTGAAATTGTTGCCATGGCAAACACTAAACAGGCCCGATAATTCCTTGAAGCCTGGCACTCCAAAACGACCAGCATCAATCGCCATGTCAATCTGGGCGCTCATTACGAGGGTCTGCATGCCCGGCTCGCTGACTTGCGCCTGCGACCTAACAACAGCCTCTAACCTATACCGGGCCATGTATAATCGCACTATTTCGCTACACCCTGCCCCAGACACAGTGAACCGCAACTGCAATCCCTAACACCTCTACATTGGCTCACTGACCTCTGCCCGCGTGCCGGATCGACGACCATGAAGTTCACTGTCCGTAGTTCCACTGAATCGCCATCCCCCCTACTCTCCAACACAGGGAGCCGCAAACGATTCCTCCTTCCCCCCACCACAGATCCTAGCCTAATTATGTGCCCCCCCTCCCATTTCATACATTATTTGCTTGCTTGTCAGTGGCTGCCCTGTCACGCCAACCAATTTAGTCTGACCTTTTCACTTTCTGCTCTGTTTATTTCGTCTGACGACGGATTGGTGTCACCAGCCCGAAAAATCACGAGTACAACCCGATTCTTCCGACGAGCCTTCTATCTTCAGAGAGGCCGCACTCAGCCAACAGAAAACAGGTTAGCCAACGAACGCGCGCTAGGCACGGTTATAATACGAGGCAGGCGGCAAGGCTGTACAAATTAAGGTCACCAGGAAACGCCAGCTAACGACTCTGATGATGGAAACGAGAGAGTTTCCGAAACGTCAGTTTGAATACCATCTGGTCCATGAAATCTTTTTCTCTTCTTCGTCTTCCTCGGGGGATGATAAACACGAAATGTGTGTGTATATATATATCTGCGGTATGGTGTTAGAAACAAAGACAAAGGAGACTGGAATGGCCACTTCTGGCTTATTAGCCGTCGTCAGCCAGTCATACCCAACCCCGAAGTGTGGAACACCCGGGGCTCGGACTCGCGACCTGTTAGTTAGAAGTCCACGCCTCTAACCACTGAGCCACGAGCCCGTTGCCCTGTCGGTTTCGATCGAGAATATACAATGGTAGGGAGCGTTCACCGATTTTTCTTACGGAACTCACTCGTTCCGTTGTGCCTTATGGGCCCTCTCTCGAGCCCTACCAGCAGCCGCACAGCGGCACATGATATAAGCAGTATGTTATTACCGACAAAGACAAGGGAGACTGGAATGAGTGATTTCTATGAGAAAGATCGGTAAGCCCCCCTACCATTATATATATATATATGTAGAGTAGAAGTTGTAGGTATTCCGAGACGATATAATGAAAAAGGAAGAGGTTCTTCGGAAAAAATCGAGTTGTACTCGTGAATTTTCGAATTGGTGACACCAACCCGGGTTCGAATCTCAAGTGATCCACACTTGGGGTTGGGTATGACTGGCTGATGACGGCTAATAAGCCAGCAATGGCCATTCCGGTCTCCCTTGTCTTTGTCGGTACCACCTGATTTGCATCATTCTACTAGTCGCTGTGCGACTGCCTGCGAGGGTTCTAGTATGAGCCCCAAGGCACAACGGAACGAGCATGTTCCGTATCCTGATCGGTGAGCGCCCACTATCATAATATATATATATATGGATATAGGATATATATGGATATATATATATATATGAGTATGGACATCTGACGACGGCTAATACCTCAGAGGTGGCCATTCTAGTTTCCTTCATCTTTTCGAAACTCGCTTTAACACATATTCCTGGACACAACGTGACTGCGTGAGATGGTTTAAACCCAAAGGCACAACAAGATGAGTAAGTTTCGTAACGCCGTGAACGCCGTTCCTACGATGGACTGATGAAGTTTCAGCTCAAAGAACTGCTTACGACCCATCTGCTAGACTCTGTCTCCAGACCATCTGCGCCTCGTACGAACGCATATTCGTGTTTCCAGTCCTGACCGAAGTCGCAAAGTAGTTTGAATCAACAATTCGCCACAACTCACCCATGCCATCGATCTACCTTTAATCACTCAAATGTTCGGCGTTAGCTTCCAGAGTTTGTCTAATCGTGACTGGTATGAGTGTCTACTGGAGAATGCAGCAACAAAAACTGGCTATAAGGATCAACTTCTCACGTTGACCGCTTTTGCGTCATCCCTGCGAATCTTTGACAACTCAAATGACTTGATTGCGCTCTGACTGAGGTAAGTATGGCGTTCGACAGATGATTTGCTGCCCATTTGCCAGGGGCTGTGAGAACATTTCCGCATCATGTATGACGACCAATGTCGGCAGCAAAGTGTGAATTTCATTTGGACCTGACGAGGGACTCAGGTGAATGTTCGAAAGACCGGATATGAGAACACATGATCCCAGGAATAATCTTGTTCGTCCCATCTATTCACTTGCTTAGGCGGCAGGTAATTTTTACAACTTGAAATTTATCTTCATCTGACTGACTCCGTTGATGCCTAGAAAAACGGATAACTAACGACACAGTGAGGCGACGTGCAGGTATACACTTTTCTAACACATCCCGGTTGCGGGACAAGGGCTTGGCGCATTTTCTCAGCAGCATGATGGCGTGCTTATATGAGCTGAGAGAATCACCTCCCTGGGCTTAAACGACAGTGAGGGCGAGGGTGAGAGCTGAGAGCGTACTTTGCATATCTCCACCGTCTTTTGTGAACTTGACAGCAGGCGGGTAGTTCGCCACTGCGCGTGACCCGCTTGACAGCCAAAATTGGGAAAGCGGGCGTGCACGACGTCGGCAGTGTGGAGGCGGCCGTGATGGTGAGTGCGTCGCCTGTCAAGAGAATGCACCCGCGCGCGAAGGCGCATGGCACACTATCGTCAACTGCCTAGTCCCCTGCGCAGTTGCGAGCGCACCGGCGTTTCCGTGACAGGCAGAGGCTACGACAGCAGCGGCAGCGAAGTTCGACACGCCGCCATAGACACCATCGCAGTTGCGGCAGGCGAATGTACTCCCTTCACGCTTTGCCACCCCTCACCCCCAGCCTAGAACCCTACACACACGGAAAGCTTTCAGACAAAAATACGCATAAACACAGAGGCTCTCCGTCCTACTTTTGGCAGGAGATACGAGTCAAGGTGGGGTGCCGGGTAGGCAGCTGCAGTGCATGGGACTGCTCAGTGCGAAGGACGAGATGGTAAGAGAGCAGGGGGGAGGGAGGTCGTGAGAGGGCAAAAGTTGGACTAAATGAGGTAAAGTGTGAAAATTCGTGCACATGCGGTCACCGACTGACACCTAATATTCGGAGAATATCTCATCCCAAATGGGCTCCAAATCTTGGCTATCGCATATCAATTCCCCTCACTCGAGTACGAACAGACTTGAAAGTGGCAGACAGTTCGTTTTTGTCAGTATGACCGGAGATCTGGCGACGACGGATGTGGCCGAATTGGAGAAACTCGGGCGGGCAAAGAGCAAGTGCAAAATCCACCTTTTGCATTTTCCTCCTTCTGAAAGTTCCCTTCGTTAATTTGATCCCATTTTAGGTTCTGCCTCTGCATGCGGTCTAAATGACGAGCTTGCTCATGAGGCTCGACTGTGGTTGGTCAGAGGGCTATACAGTAATGCTTTAGAACTCGAGAAGGGTGCATCCAATGATGGAGGTCTCGACATCGCACGCCACAGTATACCATACTTTAGGTCACCTGTCTAGACCCTCGAAGCGTTGTTGCTGAATAGAATTTTACACAATGGACAATCGTGACTCAAATGACACACGAGTAGTTGGTAAATTACCAGTATGACATTTTGCAGACCGAAAATTGGCCAGCGACGAATAGTGGTTTCTGTCGCAGATTTCGCTCAGTTATGCACTTCGTATTGTTCGAAAATAAAGTAGATGACCTAAGTCATGAAATGTCGACATGGGTATTGGAGTTAGTGGTAGGGCATATATTTGGTGTGGTTCGTTTTGCTTTCGGAATTGATTGTAATCCCAGAAAGTCCTTTTCTGAAGAATAGTTCATGTTATGCCTGTTTTAATTAGGGGAAACAGGCTAAGATTAGGTAAAATTGGACGTTTCCAGATATCCACGTAACCTCCTATGCTATTAAGTATCACCTATTAAAACCTCTCACCTGAGGGATTTGCGTTATAAAGGAACCTTCAAGTAACCAAGAAAATGTTCAAATAAATACACCCCGGAAACGGGAAATGTGATCTTGAGTTCATAAAGATTTAGTGAGGGGACATATGTAAGAACAAATTCTTTTCATTAAATAAGAAGAATTTCGACGTTGTGCGGCTGCTGGTTGGGCCCCAGAGAAAGCTCGTAAGGCACGATGGAACGAGTGAGTTCCGGACAAACGAGTGGCGAGCGCCCCTCTACCATAAAATATACTAAAATTACCTGACAGTATCATACACCCTTTCTTCCACTCTGTTTCCGGTTAGATGGTAGTTGGTAGCCCTCCCGGTACCGAAAACTCCCAGCTACCTGACTTACGGGACCGGTGGTAATAGGGGCTATACGGATGGGGCAAATGAGTGGAGGCGTAAATGGCGCTTGTAGGGAATGCCTGGAATTGACGATCCTGATAAAGTGGAAGTCTAATTTAAATAAAGCGAAAAATTCGAGGAAGGTGAACACTTCGGGTCTGACTGACGTATGAAACGCCTTGCTGTTTTAGTCTGAACGCAAGAGGTAGTAAGTGCGCGATGTGGTAGGTGAAGTGCGCCCAGTTCAAACCCAGCAATGTCGAAGCGCCCGGGAGGGGAGTGCTGTAGTGCCTTAAACTGGAAGTGCAGGAAAGGATCGCTAACTGGCCATGGCGGTGTTTACAAGGCGTCGCGGTTTTCAGCCAAGCCCCTGCGACCAAATACAACCGGGCTGTTCGTAAAGGCGGGGGGTGGAGGGCAACACTCTGTCAATACGACTGATGCAGTGGATGGAGTACCGGTAGACACCATAACTGAGCATCGGTTGTCCTTTCGTACACGATCGCACCGGACTCTACTGGAGGTCTGGAGTAAAAAGACCCAAGGATGCAGGCAAACCGACGAAACGGAGACCCGCGCCAATCCGCCTAGGCTAGTATCTATGCAATTAATCTAAAGCAGGTAATACTGTGCGCACATGCAACTAGAAGCATAATGGGAAGCATGATGAATCATAATCCGTTCAGGATAAATCTTTCGCCTTTTACTAAAGATTTCCGTGTGGGGGTGCGATACAATGAGTCAATATAGACAGTCTTGCAGCGCCTCGTTCTCGGGGCGGTTAAAGTGAAGAAGAAAGTCATCCTGATAGGGCCTTTGTGCGTGCACCCCCCAGACATAATGAGAACGTTATCAAAGACACCGAAATCGAGCCAGTAGGTACAATTGTAGAATTAGTGGGCAGGGCTACCAACTACCATCCTGCCCTGTTTCCAAATATGATCTTTAGGGAAAACTGGTTTTTAGCTTGCTTAACGCAGACCAGCAATTATGACAGTCCGGCAGTCGAAAGGCACGACGTCCTCCGGCTATTTCACGAAGTGGCTGCAACACTAATGGCTTGCTCGTGGATCGCTGTATACTGAGGTACACTTGCGCAGAACCCACGACATTCTTTCCTATCTCATCCAAGCTGCCCGATGACACGCCGAGACGACGGGGGGTGTGGGTGGACGCAGGGATTAGAAAAACTAAACGGCCAGCCTTCGCGTACCAAACACACGACCCGGTTCCACTACACGTACAGTAGGTGGGCTAACTCATGAGATGTCAACAGAAATTCCGAAATGCGTTTTCGTTTCGAAAAGACTAATTAAGTACGGTTGAAAAACCAAACAGTATGCAGCATAATTCTATCACACTTCAGCTACCTCAGGATGCCGGCTTTCGAAAGAACTTTCTTCCGACTGCATGCAAAAACTACACTCTGTAAAAAATGACTACTTAAATAGTACGGATTTTTCTCATTGATTTTCGATGCCCTTAGAAAGACAATTATGTTTCATGGAAAATACGCACAAAGATATACATTCTTCTTCTCATTCGGTAGAAAATTACGTATTCTTTCAATTTCATAGGCAAAAGAAGAATATAATTTGGTTTTAAAAAAGTTTCTAATTGTGAGATTTTTTAATACCGTGAAATGGCCGTTCATAAAACGTCCTGTCTCTGCATTTACTAGTGTTGCTTTCAAAGTTATCAATATGGCTCAAATCCACCGATAAATTCTATGAACCCAATATGATCTCCTCTGAATACCGTAGAGAAATCTACGGTTTTCCGTACGCGAAAACTATACGGCTTGTAGTTTGGAAACCCTGAACGCCAGTGTAACGGCAGGTCAAGTTCAAAATTACTCGGGATTTGGAAAAGTTTTTCAAACCGAATTTAACCCTTTCTTCGAATTTAAAATTGAAGGCGGACTTAATGTTCTACCGAATGAGAAGAAGACCGAATATTGTTACGCATGTTTTCTATGAAATATAATTGACTTTCTAGGGGCATCGAAAATCCATGAGAAAAATCCGTGCTACTTAGGTAGTCATTTTTTGCAGAGTGTAGGTCCTATATGCAGCCGAAGAGAAGTTTGTTTGAAAGCCGACATCCTGGAGTAAGTGAATTATTATATAATTATGCTACAAGGTGATTGGTTTTACAACCGTACTTAATTAATCTTTTCGAAACGAAAACGCATTTCCGAAGTTCAGTTGATATTTCATGAGTTAGCCCACCTACTGTATTAAGTTACTGAAAGCGGCCCTCTAATCTGACATGGGTGAGAACAGCAAAAAAGACACGCCACTGCAGACTGATTCCCTGTCCATCTGTTACTCCGCCATACTCACCTCGAGGACCGTGTTATCCCGTCAGTTGTCTACCTTCCAAGTCACGACTCTTAGCGTGCTGGGGGTAGATTCAATCCTGCCAAGTTTATTACTGTGAGGAACGCACCGATATGAACAAGGATTATGATCCCCAGATTACGGACTAGGGAGTGCTGTTTGAAATACATGACATCTACAGTGAAAGTCTACCCGTTATATCCAGTTAGTTAACGTTTGGAATTCTCCACGCCCCCCTCGCATGTGCTTCCACTTTGGCTCCCCGTTGATATTTCCTGTCCCCCTTTTGTAGCCCTCTTTCGGGCATTATCTGCGTTCTTTTAATTAACTGGTTTTCCATTCTGATCTTGGGCTGGAAATTCAATTTGTTTGAATAGTAACAAAGGAATTCTTTGGCTAGGGTATCCATTACTGAGGTTTATACGCTTTCCAATTATCACCTATATTCTGTCGATAGTGCCGTTTATGCACCGAAATCTGTTTTTTGGCATATACGCGTCGCTCGGATTAGCAAAGAATTCGATACCATCTGTGAGATGGATTCGAACAGTCGACTTTCAGACGACACTTCGTGGAACTGGAGGAACAGTCGGTTTGAGTCTGTCACTGTCAGTCATTTTTGTGAGTAAGAACCCCCGTTTCCATGGCAAGACTGAAATGTGGCCTCCCTCCCCTGCAAATCCTCGCTTGCGTAGTTGCTGCCTACTCTAGCTGGGTAAGCGTCTGTATTTGATTAGCTACATTCAGTAGTATGTTCACCACATTCATTTTCCCAGCCTAAAGTGGTTCGGTCGACGTTTTGTCATCCACCCTGAGGGTGATACTCATGAAAGCATGCTAATCTTTACGATCTGCTTGGTCTCAAAGCCATAAAACCGCTGAAATAGAAACCGTGGTGACTTCATACGGCAAAGTGATGGGAATTTGTCTTTATTGATATGGTCCAAAAATTCAATACGAACGACGTATGGTTACAGGTGCAAGGTGCCACACCTAAACAAATCGGGTCTTCGTGGGAAATGCCCTGCTTTAGAAATCAGAAATGTGTGCTTTGAAATGGGACAACGTTGGTAGGGGATAGTTCCGTTGATGCCATTCTTGCAGGCATTATGAACAGCATTAAACAATCACGTTGGAGTGGTGCTGGGGGTCTCAGGGTTTAAGCGATTCACAGCGCTGATTGCGTGTCGATTTTAAGAGAGTGGGGGGTAGGCTCCAGTCTAACGGTCTGTTCTAGTAGGCGTTCAAACTATGCAAACCTTAGTTATCTGAGATTCAGTCAACGCAGATGTTTGCCATCAATCAAAAATTCTGGGCTCGGTATGTGGATGATACCTTCGTCGTCATCGAACGGGATCAGGTGCTGGCATTCAAAGAACATCTCAACGCCATCTTCCCGGACATTCAATTTACGGTGGAGGAGGAAGAAAACAACCAGCTGGCATAGCTGCCGCAAAGATTGTGATGGCCTAAAAACCAAAGTGTTCAGGAAAGCGACAAATACGACACAAATACGGAACTTCAACAGCAATCACCCAATCAGTCACAAAAGCAATTGCGTAAGGGCGCTGTACCGGCGCGTTGAGACGCACTGCAGTGAAATGGAAGACAGAGTTGCTGAATTGCAATATCTTCGACGGGTACTGAGAGCCAATGGCTACCCGCGCAACTTTGTCAACCAGTGCGTACGCAGACGAAATCAAAAACCAAATCCAACTGGCCGCAAATTTTGGTGAGCACTTCCGTACGCGAGGAACGTCTCGGAAGCCGTCAGCCGCCTTCTCACTCTACTTGAAGTTAGGGTTGCACACAGGCCGGAAGCAACCATTAGGCGCCAAGTCATGAGGCCAAAAGACCCCCTGTCGTGGCAGAAAACGTCTGGAGTCGTTTACTGGATCTGGTGCAGTTGCGGACAAGGCGATTACGTCGGAGAACCTGGCAGATTACTCCGGACGCGAATTGCCGTGCACGCAGCAGCAGTGAGGCGGGAAGACGCTAGCTCTCAGATGTCGGATCATTTGACGGGACCCGATCATACTTTCAAAATTGACGAGGCCGAAATCCTCGCAAGGGGTGACAACCGCGTGAGTCGCGAAATGCTCGAGCCATGGTTCTCAGGCCCGCAATCCACCAACAAATGCAATGACCTCCCGTTGCCATATTCCGTGCTGAGATTTTCCTGGACATGGAATCAGTCACGTGGGGAGGGCGCGGGCGAGCAACTGTCCTAGTGACAGTGAGCCAATTTGCGGAGCCATCGTCACACCAGCATCCAACACGGATGACGAAATCATGGCAATGAATACTCGGACGCGGACTGACAAGCCACCATCGCATCAATTATGACCACAGCGGTGATTGTGAGAGCTGTTAATTACAGCACGCATATGGTCCCACGGCAGCCACGTGTTATAAATACTGCACTCCTTGTGCCACCATTACTCTTATCTGCGACTGTGTCTGATGATGGATTCAAGTGAGAATCCGAAACGTCAGGCCACTAAATTTCTTGTTCCAGTGATCGCATTTTCGTCTTCTGAACTTCTACGTGGAACTCGCCTGTTAGCTTCTATCAACACTGAAGACTTCCATAAAGAGTCTTCAGATCAACCCCGCCAACTGGGAAGACCTCGCCCGAGACCGATCGACCTGGAGGAGGACAATGAAGACAGGTGCAGCGATCTACGAAGTCAACCACATCATCGCCGCCAAAGCCAAAAGTGAGGCTCGCAAATTCCAACTGCGCCCACCTCGCAATGCCAACGCTCAAACCGCCCCGACCTGCCCACACTGTCAGCAGACGGCCCGGGTACCAATCGGCCTTGTATGACAGCTTAGTACCAACTGCAGCACTCGGACTACACCGGCTGCTATCTCCTCGTCCAACTCTGTCTCATCCCCATGCCGACAACTAACACTGACCGCACCCCCGAATCTCACTACTATCCCCCTCCTCCTCCTCCTCCTCCTCCTCCTCCTCCTCCTCCTCCTCCTTCTTCTTCTTCTTCTTCTTCTCCTCCTCCTCCTCCGTTGCCTCAACATCCGCTACGGCTGTTCCTGTACCCACCACCACTGCGCACAATCCTGACATACCGACAAACATCGACCTCCGCACCGTCAACGCCAGCGGTGTGAACTCGATCCATACATTTTCTCATTAGCAACCGCTCCCTCACCTCTCACATCGGCCTGGTCGGTCACTTGCGAATCCATCGCACAAACACTGGCGAACCAGTGCCATGAGCACCAACCTACACTCGCAGCATTCGCCTCCACTGTCCACAATACGCCCGCACATTCACTTAGCTCATGGTCACATGCGTATCCACGAGGGCGGAATTGACCAAACCTAGCACCTTCTGCGCATCCACCATGCCTAGTTCAACCCACACCCCGTCGCCCAGCACACCCACCACAATCAGCTCCACTACACTCAACACATCTTGCACATCCACCATACCTAGCTCAATCCACACCCCGTCGCCGAGCGTGTCCATCATTAGCAGCTCTACCACGGTCATAATCTCCGAGACCGACACTCACACCGCCGACTTCTCCTGTCCACACTGTCCCCGTACATTCATCTCACGCATCAGCCTGGTCATTCACTTGAGTGTCAGTCGCATCTAGGCTGACGAACAAGTGCCTGAAGCACCAGCATACACCAGACGCATCCGACTCAACTGCCCTCACTGCATCCGCACATTCACCCGCCGCAAGGGCCTATTAGGCCACATGCGCATTCAAGAAAACCTGCGGTAGACAACCGCTGGCTAAACCACACCATCACATCTTCCTCCACCTCCAACTGCTACACGCACACCAGTGGGAAATGTGCGTCTCGGCTCCGTCTCCATGCGGCTCCTCTGCTGCATGTGTGACTCGAGTCTGAGACTGTCGCGATGCGTCAATCGCCATGGCTTGGAAGGCTGCCGAATGACGCGCCAACCCAGTCCACGCAGTCTGCTCAGTTGTGTGTATACAGTAGATGTGCTAACTCATGAAATGTCAACCAAAATTTCGAAATGCGTTCTCGTTTCGATAAGATAAATTAAGTAGTGTTGTAAAACTAATCATGATGCAGCATAAATCTATAATGATCCAGTTATCTCAGGGTGTCGGCTTTCGAAAGAACTGATCTTCGGAAGCATGCAAGATCTATTCTCTGCAAAAAATGACTACTTAAGTAGCATGCAATTTTCTCATTGATTTTCGATGCCCTTGAAAATTCAATTATATTTCATGGAAAACATGCATGAAAATATTCATTGTTTTACTTATTCGGTAGAAAATCACGTCTTCTTCCAATTTCATACTCAAAAGAAGAGTATAATTCGGTTTTAAAAAAACGTTTCTAACTCCCGAATAATTTTGAGCCCGACCTGCTGTTACACTTGCATTCAGGGTTTCAAAACTACAAGCTGTATATTTTCCATGTACGGAAAACCATGCATTTGTCTACGGTGTTAAGAGGAGACCATATGGGGTTCATAAAATTAAGCAGTGAATTTGAGCAATATTGTTAACTTTACAAGCCACATTCGTAAATGCAGATACATGGCGTTTCATGAACGGCCATTTAACGGTATTGAAAAATCACACAATTAGAAACTTTTTTAAAACCGAATTTTACTCTTCTTTTGAGCATGAAATTGGAAGAAGACGTAATTATCTACCGAATAAGTAAAAGAATGAATATTTTTATACATGTTTTCCATGAAATATAATTGAATTTTCAAGGGCTTCGAAAATCAATGAGAAAATTGCATACTACATAAGTAGCCATTTTTTGCAGAGTATAGATCTTGAATGCTGCCGAAAATAAGTTCTTTCGAAAGCCGACACCCTGAGGTAACTGGATCATTATAGATTTATGCTACATCATGATTGGTTTTACAACACTACTTAATTTATCTTTTCGAAACGAGAACGCATTTCGAAATGTTGGTTGACATTTCATGAGTTAGCACATCTACTGGAGTGGCGGACTGGTGGGCCGAGAGCCATGCTGCAAGTGCTATTTCTTAAAGTGACGTGTGACACTCACGCATGTGAGATATATGCCGCACAACTCCCGTTGTGTGAAATTCTGGTGCTTGTGTATGGGCGGCCAGGTCGCTCATATGACGCATGAAGACAAGGTCACTAGATATATCAGCCATCACGCCCACTCCCCGCCCCTCTTAACTGACCGGCTCCGACAGTGACTGGGGCCTGGGAATGGGAAGGGAGAGTGAGGTCGATGGTTCGGCGCATTTTCCTCACTAAAAACAATCTGACGCGCTTGTAGCTATCACGATGCGCTAAAAGCTGTGGCTTGGAAGGTTGTCAACTTACGGGATAACTTAGACCTCGCAGTCGGCCCAGTGTTGTGTGTTTGTGTGGAATGGCCGGCCGGTGATGTGAGAGTCAGGCTGCAATGGCTTCTTCTTAATGTGGCCTTTATGACACTCCCACTACGTGGGATTCGAGCCGGGTGTGGCGGCACTCCCAGGTGCGACTTCGACCGCGCCAGCCCCTCCTATTGTTGCTGGTTAAAATCCTGGTGATCTGTTGTGTGTGTGTGTTTTCTAAGTCAAACGGTCTGAAAGCGTGTGCTATGCCAGTATCAGCAAGCTACGGCCCTCGCAACCTGGTATGCGCGGGCAATTTCCTGATACCCGGTTCCCTGCCGCTAGATGAGCTTAAGCTCCCGCAGATGGTGGGCATGGCTGCTCAATCATCCTCTCCCTTCTGACCCCTGTTGGGGTGTTGTTGTTGGTGAAAAATCCTGGTCAAGGGTATGTTGTGGACCAGGATGTGTGAAGTGGAACGCCAAGGTGCGGACTCGGCCGTGCCATCCGCTTGTGCCATCCCCCGCCTCCGGTCTTCTTGACTCTGTCTTGACACCGGATTCAGGTGGGAGAGGAGAGAGTGCGGTAGATGCTGTGCAAGTCTACTATCACTGTAAACTAACTAACGCACAAGTCACCGTCCCTGCTCTCACTTTGCTGTGTAGCACACAGAGGACGTCGTCGACAACGGCGGTCGAACTGTCGGGTGTGTGTGTACAAACCCATCGGTCTGTGTCCGATTAGTAGTGTTGGGTTAAGTAAAACCGTTCGATGAAGGCACGAACAAGTCTGAAATAGCTACTGCCTCAGCCTCTCCTACCTTTGGCAGTCCGGGCTTTCCTACCATTCTGGCGTAGTTTTTTTCCAATTTTCAGCTCTCTGAGAAGCAAGCGCACGTGTGGATCGCGATGGTGAATGCAGCGGCCAGCACCACCGCGTTGACAACTGTTGTCGGAACTGGCGACTGTCTTACTTAAAGAGATAGAGAGACGACCAGAGATACGGCCGCATTCGCTCACGCCCGCACTCGCAGGAAGGTGGCACGGAAGGCAGCTGACGCCAGACGGGGATCCGTTCCCCGTTCCGTCCACTGCAAACAGACGGGAGAAAGCCCCAGTGCCTGCACGCGAAGGCTTGGGGGCGGCGGGCGGGGGGAGAGGAGAGACGCGTTTCCGTCGCTGGTGAGACGGACACGGCAGACCCACAAGCCCGACCAGTCAGTGAAACAATGCTGGGGCGTCTACGCCGCCTTGCACATACACACACGC